>JBBPBX010024303.1:27927-39782 GCA_038048925.1 Garcialebias charrua | reverse complement strand
GTTTGCCAAAATATGTTGGTCTGCTCAATAATATTTATTATAAATTTGGTTGCCATAATAAGTCATAACATCCAGTCATTTTTAAGGTTAAAAGTAATAAATGTTCACACAAAAATAATGTTGCATGCTGTGAGGTGGCGATTATTTTCCCTGGTTGCAGCAGCGACACCATGGGGTGTTTCATTTGTTTATTTATTTATTTATTGTCTCTGATCATTACGTAATAGAATCAGCGGCCGACGTAACAAACACATAAAAGTTAAAGAGCTTTAGCTGCTCTGACGGCTCCGAGATCAAACACAAACACAGCTGTTTCCAGATGTCACGTGGACGTTGACCACCGAGAAGTCACTGAAGCGCAGAGGATTTTCAGGATTCATTCATAACATCCAGGAGCAGAACACACACACACACACAAAACTTAAAATCCTAAGTCTGAAAAAGTTGGGACGTTGTATAAAGTGTAAACGAAAACAAAGTGTAGTGATGTGCAGATCTCATAAACTCATATTCACAATGGACCATAACATAAAAGTCTAAATTAAGAAACGGAATGCACCCCCATACCATCAGAGAGGCAGATTTGTTTTTATAGGTGCTGATAACAGGGTCCCTCTCCTCTTTATTCGAGAAGATGAGGCCTCTGTGGTTTGCAAACACAGTTTGACAGCCTGATAAAAACTGATCACAGTTTATTTAATTTGAAGTGACCTTTGTCCCACAGAAGACAGCGACTCTGGATGGTGTTCACATGTTGTTTCTTCTTTGTATGATAGAGCTTTAACTTGCATTTGTGGATGATTCAGTGAACTGTGTTCACAGACACTGGTTTGTGAAAGGGTTTCTGAGCTCATGCAGTGATGTTCATGACAGAATAAGACCAGTTTTTAACGCAGCGCCGCCTGCAGTCCTGAACATAACACCCATCATTAACTTTGTGCTCAGAGATTTCTTTGGATTCTTGAAATCTTTTCACAGTATGAACTGCAGATGATGGGATATTTAAAACTTTTGCAATTTTCCATTCAGGAAAGTTTCTCTACTACAGGTAGTCATTGGGTTACGACGGTCTCGAGTTACGACGTTTTGCGGTTACGACGCATCCCCCATTAAAAAAAAGAAAATATATATATTTTGAAAATTTATTTTGAAAAGCAGAGTTACGCAGTTTCTGGTTTCCGGTTTTTACGTTATTAATGTAGCTGCGGAGAAATTCTGCCCTGTACTCTCTAAAAAAGCTAAGTCTGGTCCTCTGGACATTCAAAAAACAAAACTAAACTGTACTGTGTTATGCACCCCGGGTTTTTCAGATATTTTAAGCCCCAGTAATGCATTGTTTATGTTAGCTGTATCCTGTTGAATGCACCCTCTTGTTTTACTCAGCTTGTTTTAATCAAGCGTAATTAGTCAGCGCTGATGTTCACCTGCAGGTCCTGCCTATAAAACATACAGGCTGTGCTTTACACAGTGTGGAGGCTTGTTGGAAGCAAGTGGAGGCTTGTGGAAGCAAGTGGTAGTTGGTAGAAGTCAGCAGAGGTTTGTTGGAACCAGCTGAAGAAAAACTACAGGTAACTGAGTGCTAAGAGCAGCTGCTGTGCTGTGTTGTGTGAACACAGGACGATCTCCACCCTCCCTGACTGTTTTTGGTTTGCTCCTCTTGGAGTTGTAGTTGAGCAGGTGCGTGCTCTTGAGGAAACTCTAGTTGTCTAATTAGAGTACTACGTGTGTTGAAGCACTTTGAGTGTTTGTAGAAACTCTAGCCCAGTCTAGAGGTGTGGATCAGAGCCGCTGTGGCCAGAGCCAGCGTTTGGGACGCTAAGGGCAGTTTTTGTTCAGCTGTCCGAAAGGGGGCAACTGTTGTGAACAGTGAGAGACTATCTTTTTCATTATTTTGAACTTTGACGACCTGGTGAGTGTTGGTAGTCCTATTATCGTTTTTATTTGTTTAGAGGGACTTTTTGTGAGGCAGATCGTCGCTTGGGGGACTTCGACGGCCCTGTACAGGGTTGGGTCTATCTGGGTGGCGTTATTTTCCTTTTGGCCAGACTCACCGGTCCAAATTTCTGTTGACATTTTAAATTCTTTTTTTTCTTTCTTCCTTTGGACGCTGAACCAGAAGAGGATGCTCCAGACATGGTGGGAGAAGCCTGGGAGGACCTTGCCTGCCTGGAGACGCTTAGTTTTAGTTCAATACATTTTTTTAATTAATTATTTTTCTGTGTCCAGTGTCCATTGAATATGTTTAGGCTTTACCAGTCGTAACAACTGTGAACGCGGTTTTACGTCGTAAACTAATACAGAGGATGGACCGAACTGGACAGCGGTTTTATGACGTAAACGCAATAGAGAATACGGAGGAGGGATGGAGGAAGCTTCACCAGCATAGCAGTAGGAAATTAACTCTTTTTTCCCCTTCATTATGGCTCCCAAATGTATGTGTGTTTTGATAATTATGTAGGGTACTGTGTTAAGATAAGCTAAGTGCTTGGTAAAATACAGTACTGTATGTATAAGGTGCAGTTTGGACGTCTGTTCCGACTTACGTCAAAATTCGGTTTACGACGCCACGTAGGAACGGATCTCCGTCGTAAGTCGAGGACTACCTGTATTAGTTTTTCCACAGACTGGTGAAACTCTGCCCATCTTTATTTCTAACAGATTCAGCTTTTCGAAAATACCCTGTTGGTTTACTGACTTGTTGCTGTTATTTAGTCAAAGTCAAAGTCAAAGTCAACTTTATTGTCAGATCTGCAATATGTACTGTACAGGACATACACAGGACCGAAATTGCGTTTCTCTCAGTCCCTCGGTGCAACAGTAAACATCTAAACATTGAAACACTGAAACATATAATAATTGACATAAGCATAAAATAGTAAAACTAACACTGTCCTGAGTTTTTTGCATAGTGGAATAAGAGTATGAAAATTTACACCAACTCTAAAACTAAAACATTAAACATTTAATGAACATAATACTGTCCTGAGTTTTTGCATACTAGTATAAAAAAAAAGAGTATAAAAAGTATAACTAAAATAAACTAAAGGTTTCTAGCATTGACATTTGCAAAGTGGCAAAGCAGCGTATGAGTTAATGTACACAGTATATGTATGAGGTAGTAGTTGATGTTGTTATAGAGGCAAAAAGTGGCATATGCAGTAAGGCACATTGGGCATCCCTAAATAAGACCGTTCAGAGCACACTGTATATGTATCAGCAGTGGTGTAGATATTAGAGTAGTGTAAATGTAAACAGTAGTAATTACATGTAAGCAGTAGTAATAAAAGTAAACAGTATTAATAAATGTAAACAGAGAATGTAAACAGTATTATGATTATAGGCAGTGACTTACTTACTTTTACAGCTTTTTGTTGTCCTGTTCCCTTTTTTTTTTTTACATATTGCTGCCATAAAATTAAAATGAATTAAACATTTTTTTTTGGCTTGAGTATTTGATAGGTTTATTTTAGTGTAAATAAAATGTGGATTTATATACATTGCGTATCATTACATTGTGATTTATTTACGTTCGACACGTCGTCCCAACGTGCATGGAATATGGGTTGTGTTTCCACAAGAGGACGGATGTTTGTCTGACTTCAAACAGCCTCTGTGAATCTTGTAAATATGTTTGTTACACCTCAGAAATGAATGATTTTGGACAGAATGAGGCCAGATGTGAAGGCAGTAAGTCAGGCTCGTTTCCGGTGAGAGTTGGACTCCGCCAAGGTTGCCCTTTGTCACCGATTCTGTTTATAACTTTTATGGACAGAATTTCTAGGCGCAGCCAAGGTGTTGAGAGGATCCGTTTTGGTGGCCTTAGAATCGCTTCTCTGTTTTTTGCAGATGATGTGGTCCTATTGGCTTCATCAGCTCGTGATCTACAGCTTTCACTGGAGCGGTTTGCAGCTGAATGCGATGCGGCCGGGATGAGGATCAGTTCCTCCAAATCCGAGGCCATGGTCTTGAGCCGGAAAAGGGTAGCGTGCCCTCTCCGGGTCGGGGAGGAGGTCCTGCCCCAAGTGGAGGAGTTTAAGTATCTCGGGATCTTGTTCACGAATGAGGGAAAACTGGAGCGTGAGATCGATAGGCGGATAGGTGCAGCGTCCGCAGTGAAGCGGGCGCTGTACCGGTCTGTCGTGGTGAAGAGAGAGCTGAGTCAAAAGGCAAAGCTCTCAATTTACCGATCGATCTACGTTCCCACCCTCATCTATGGTCATGAGCTTTGGGTTATGACCGAAAGAACAAGATCTCGGATACAAGCGGCTGAAATGAGTTTTCTCCGCAGGGTGTCTGGACTCTCCCTTAGAGATAGGGTGAGAAGCTCAGTCATCCGGGAGGGACTCGGAGTAGAGCCGCTGCTTCTCCACATCGAGAGGAGCCAGTTGAGGTGGCTCGGGCATCTGGTTAGGATGCCTCCTGGACGCCTCCCTGGTGAGGTGTTCCGGGCATGTCCCACCGGGAGGAGACCCAGAGGAAGACCCAGGACGCGCTGGAGGGACTATGTTTCTCGGCTGGCCTGGGAACGCCTTGGGATTCCCCCAGAGGAGCTGCTCCAAGTGGCTGGGGAGAGGGAAGTCTGGGCCTCCCTACTTAGGCTGCTACCCCCGCGACCCGACCCCGGATAAGCGGAAGAAAATGGATGGATGGATGGAACATTACTTTTATTGTAATTGCTTTTTACTGTAGTTTATTGTTGTCTGTCTAAAGCAAACGAGTCCTCGTGACACAGTGAGACTAACCTGGATAAATAAAGCTTGAATGAATACGTCACAGCGCGCTGTGGATGCAACATTTTGGAAATTACAAAACCCAAAAGTTTGTTTAAAAAAAGTTGTTTTAAACACTTTGATTTCAGATAAAAACTGGAGGCTCCTCGTTGGTTTTTAGCTCCGTACGTTGTTTGTGCATGTGTGGTGACCTCTGGTCAGAAAGGTCGGTCTCACATTGGCTAACCTGTATGTCAGTCGAGTGACGAATTACAAAGTGCAGATGGATTGTTCAGCTGACGTCTATTGAATTATTATTTTCTTTTTTTTAAATAAAACTAAAAAGGTCTGACATGTATTTCACCGTGCGATCTACTGATATTGTAGAGGCCGTGTCAGCGTGGTCCTGTTAGCAGCTTGGTCCTGTTAGCAGCTTGGTCCTGTTAGCAGCATGGTCCTGTTAGCAGCATGGTCCTGTTAGCAGCTTGGTCCTGTTAGCAGCATGGTCCTGTTAGCAGCATGGTCCTGTTAGCAGCTTGGTCCTGTTAGCAGCTTGGTCCTGTTAGCAGCATGGTCCTGTTAGCAGCTTGGTCCTGTTAGCAGCATGGTCCTGTTAGCAGCTTGGTCCTGTTAGCAGCTTGGTCCTGTTAGCAGCATGGTCCTGTTAGCAGCGTGGTCCTGTTAGCAGCGTGGTCCTGTTAGCAGCGTGGTCCTGTTAGCAGCGTGGTCCTGTTAGCAGCGTGGTCCTGTTAGCAGCGTGGTCCTGTTAGCAGCGTGGTCCTGTTAGCAGCGTGGTCCTGTTAGCAGCGTGGTCCTGTTAGCAGCGTGGTCCTGTTAGCAGCGTGGTCCTGTTAGCAGCGTGGTCCTGTTAGCAGCGTGGTCCTGTTAGCAGCGTGGTCCTGTTAGCAGCGTGGTCCTGTTAGCAGCGTGGTCCTGTTAGCAGCGTGGTCCTGTTAGCAGCGTGGTCCTGTTAGCAGCGTGGTCCTGTTAGCAGCGTGGTCCTGTTAGCAGCGTGGTCCTGTTAGCAGCGTGGTCCTGTTAGCAGCGTGGTCCTGTTAGCAGCGTGGTCCTGTTAGCAGCATGGTCCTGTTAGCAGCGTGGTCCTGTTAGCAGCGTGGTCCTGTTAGCAGCGTGGTCCTGTTAGCAGCGTGGTCCTGTTAGCAGCGTGGTCCTGTTAGCAGCGTGGTCCTGTTAGCAGCGTGGTCCTGTTAGCAGCGTGGTCCTGTTAGCAGCGTGGTCCTGTTAGCAGCGTGGTCCTGTTAGCAGCGTGGTCCTGTTAGCAGCGTGGTCCTGTTAGCAGCGTGGTCCTGTTAGCAGCGTGGTCCTGTTAGCAGCGTGGTCCTGTTAGCAGCATGGTCCTGTTAGCAGCGTGGTCCTGTTAGCAGCGATGGTCCTGTTAGCAGCATGGTCCTGTTAGCAGCATGGTCCTGTTAGCAGCATGGTCCTGTTAGCAGCATGGTCCTGTTAGCAGCATGGTCCTGTTAGCAGCATGGTCCTGTTAGCAGCATGGTCCTGTTAGCAGCATGGTCCTGTTAGCAGCATGGTCCTGTTAGCAGCATGGTCCTGTTAGCAGCATGGTCCTGTTAGCAGCGTGGTCCTGTTAGCAGCGTGGTCCTGTTAGCAGCGTGGTCCTGTTAGCAGTGTGGTCCTGTTAGCAGTGTGGTCCTGTTAGCAGTGTGGTCCTGTTAGCAGCGTGGTCCCGTTAGCAGCGTGGTCCTGTTAGCAGTGTGGTCCTGTTAGCAGTGTGGTCCTGCTAGCAGCGTGGTCCCGTTAGCAGCGTGGTCCCGTTAGCAGCGTGGACGTATTACCAGCAGAATACAGCAGCTCAGACTGAGGAAGTCTTTCGGACGAAAGACGAAACGTTTCTACAAATTTTTTGCTTTGTTTTGTTTTGTTTTTTGAATGTCCAGAGGACCAGACATAGCTTTTTTAGATCTTTCTACCTGGATTATTGAGCATGCATCAGGGTACTGATATTGTCTTTGTGATCTACCAGTAGATCGTGATCGCCCTATTGTGCACCCCTGGGGCCTCATGTACAAAGACTTGCGTGGATTTCTTACAGAAAAGTGACGTACGGTCAAATCCAGAAAACGGCGTACGCACAAAAAAATCCAGATGTATCAAACTGTGCGTACGCCGGAATCCACGCACATTGCTTTTGTACATCACAATCAACGTGGAATTGAGCGCACATGAGAGAGTGGCCGACTCCGCCTTTGACACGCCTCCATATAAATATGCAAATTCATTTAAATATGCCCTGCACGTTAGGAATGTCGTCTTTGCTCTATTGCAAATCATGTCGAAACGTGGAAAAAAGAGGAACTTCACGGACTGTGAACTGGAGACACTTCTGAGTGACGTAGAGAGGCACAGAAAAAGGTTTTGTTTGGCACGCTCAGCGCACAACAAACCGTCCACTTTTAAATGAGAAGTTGACCAAGCTATTCTAACATGCCTAAATAGGTCAGTGGGTAGCGTGTTTGCCTTTCGTCCCAAACCTCATGAGTTCGATTCCCGCATGGTACAACGTTCTTTTTTTTTTTATTCATTCCAGATTTAAAGAACACAAGAAAACTATTTAGAATGAACAACATGAAATGAAACAATACATGAAATGAAGGAAAAAGAGGATTTCTTGTGGGTTTTTTTTAAAATAGTTTTCTTGTGTTCTTTAAATCTGGAATGAATTAAAAAAAAGAAAAACGTTGTTTTCATTTAAATATACCCTGCAACAGAGGAATGTCGTCTTGTCCCATCATGCATCACGTTCTTCAACTGCTAAAACAGCTAAAAATGAACAAAAAACAAGAATTTAAGCTGTGCAGAACTATTCAGTCTTTCTGTTTTTTATATTTTTTGCAGGTTATATTCTGATTGCGTCCATGTGGATGTAATAATTGTTAATCATGTGTGTTTGGGTGGAAATAATAATTATTTTCCCATCATGAACAGTTTCCAGAATCACCTGTAAGTGTCGCCAAAGGAACAAAAACCACAGAAACGTGCGTACGCCAGCTCTGGAGCTGCCGTGGGGCTGCGGACATTTCCACATTCAGTTCAGTTTTGATACATACGGAGTTTTGCGTGGAAAATGGCGTACGCAAGGTTTTTGTGCGTACGCACCGTTGATACATGAGGCCCCTGGTCTACTGGTTCTACACTTAATGCTCCTCAATCTCCTTCCTGAGGGGAGCGGGGCAAAACGTGTGTGTGCTGGGTGAGTGGGGTCCTTCATGATGCAGGTGGCTCTCTTCCTGCATCTGGAGGTGTAGAAGGAGGTGAGGACTGAGCTTCTCAGACCAGCTCGTCTCAGCCGCCTCAGAGTCTCTGATGATCAGGCTGGTGGTGTTGTTGCTCCAGCTGAGGTTGTTGTTCAAGTGCACACCTGTCCGTCTGTTTGTTAGCAAAATATCCCATGAATCAGTGGGCGGAGGACATTGAAACGCATTGTAATTATCACATGTGGATCTACAGGTAATGGTCATTAGGAACAAACCTGATTTAAGATGGCCGCCACAGCTAGTCATCGTCAGCGAACACAAACGTGGCTTTAACTCGATCAGTGTAAAACACTGTGGTAGTAGCTGAGGGTCATTCACGGAACATTTTTAACATCCGTTAGATTTTTAAGTTTTATTCCTTGAAGAAACCGTCGGCTCTAAAAAAACAAGTGTTCATGTCTGAACCACGTCGAGCGTTCGTCTACCAACTCTGATCGTCCTGTGAAAAACGCTCGTGAGTTATTTTGTCACGTTTTGACAAACGGATCCACGCGGCGGTCGTTAAAAGCTCCGGCGTTTCACCGTCGTGCACGGCGAGCTGCTGCAGGCGGATAGCCATGATTTCTGCGCTCGTTTGTCTCCAGAGTCCAAGTTTGTTTACGAGCGGCGGCGCCGGGACACGGCTCAGGGTTAGTTACGGCCTCGAGCGAGGAGGGAAGACGTCTGAGTCAGCAAATCTTTAACGTTTGTAGGAAATTAATCCTGTGAAACGTCCAGACGTGAGCAGGATCACAAACTAAATCACACGTTAATTTTATAAATCAATAACCGGCGCGTCCAATCTGCATCAGATTATCTGGTAATCTGAGCGTCTCGTGTTTTTTCGTGTCTCTGCTCATTGTTCAGCCATTTCTGGATATTCTTTTCCTCTTCAGTCGGAACATCTGCAAAACTTTTCTGGATATTTTTCATCTTAATCATTATTTTATTTTTTTACCAGAGGCACCACAAAGTGGGAGCCAGCGGGGGCTGCTGCCCCCCCTTAAAACATTAATGGGCCCCTCAGCCTGGAGTCCTACACTCATTTTGTTTGGTGTACATTTTTAGTTTCTCTTATTTAAGACGAGTAGAAACTCAAACATTAAAAAAAACTTTTAGAGCAGACTGCAGTTAGAAGTTCTAAAAGTAAATGTGTAAGTTTATTTAAACTTTAAAATTCAATAACAGATCTAAACCTGATGTCTTCAGCTTCAGACTCGATTGGTTTGAGTCTGAATTTGCTCAGAGAAACACAACACCAGACAAAAACATTTTTATTTAAATTAATGCGGAAAAACAAACAAAGGAATATTTTGGGATATTCTCTAAAAAAGCTAAGTCTGGTCTTCTGGACATTCAAAAAACAAAACAAAGCAAAAAAATTGTAGAAACGTTTTGTCTTTCGTCCGAAAGACTTCCTCAGTCTGAGCTGCTGTATTCAGCTCAGTCTTATAAATAGCACCCTCTCACAGTGGATCAACCAGTTTGCTGATGACAGCCTGAAACCAGCTGCTCACATGATCAAGGAGGACCATCAGCCTAACGATGGATCGTTAGCACCCTGATGGTTGTTTGCTATTCACAGAGGGCTGAGTGATACTAGCAATAACAGCATTGTAAGAGGGGGACAGTTGAACCCGGAGGCCTCCACCTCTGTTTAATGATGGACCAGATTTAGCTTTTTTAGATTTTTCTGCCTGGATTATTGAGCATGCATCAGGGTATTTTGGTATATTGTTTCAGTAAAATGTTGTAATTTTGCTTTTTCTTCCAGATTTGGACATTTTTGTTCTAGTTTTGTGCACAGTAGTGCACGAAGAAACTTTTTTAATATTCCATGTACTCCTTCAAATAAATATGCACATTTGATTTTATTAAGGACAAAGTCCGACGTTAAGACGAGTTACGACTGTGTCTAAATATAAATAATAAAACTCTGCTCTGGTCTCTGCGCGTCACAGAATTATTATTATTGGTCGTAAATAAAGTTTTTTATTTATTAACTCTCACTTTGCCAACGTTTTCAACATTTTACAGCTTCACAGAAAATTTAGAAATTATTTTATGGCTTTTGGCCACACCAGGATTGTCAGTGCCCCCCAAACACAAAAGACACAAAGCTGCCATGAAGTGAGAACATCCGACAGTCCAAGTCCAGGTCACACCACGACCAGCGGCTCCTCCAGCAGAGTCCCAGCGTCCTGCAGGTCTTCTGCTCCGTTCATCTGACACCGGGCTGCAGGTGGAGCAGTCCCACCCCGAGGAGGATGCTCTTACCAGGAGGTGAAATCAGAGCCGGTCTTTGTAAAGGGAAACCCCCTCCCCCCTCCAATCCCACAATCCATTTCTCCCCTGCAGTGGCTCAACCACAGCCACGTCTCCCGCCCTGCGTGTGTGCGTGGTTTCCTTTATTTTACACACAGTTCGGGTGAGGCGGGGGAGTCAGCACGCTGCAGGAGGAGTGAGGGGGAGGCGAGCTGAAACCATTACCGTCTGTAATTTCAGTCCCACCTGAATCTGCCGCCTCTCCGGTTTCCTGTAACACGAAGATTCAAACCGAGTCTTTGCATCAGACAAACCCCAGTTCTCCCAGTTGAACTAGAACTGGATCAGGAACCTTCAACACGAGGTCCAGTTCTCCCAGTTGAACTAGAACTGGATCAGGAACCTTCAACACGAGGTCCAGTTCTCCCAGTTGAACTAGAACTGGATCAGGAACCTTCAAGACGAGTTCTCCCAGTTGAACTAGAACTGGATCAGAAACCTTCAACACGAGGTCCAGTTCTCCCAGTTGAACTAGAACTGGATCAGAAACCTTCAACACGAGGTCCAGTTCTCCCAGTTGAACTAGAACTGGATCAGAAACCTTCAACACGAGGTCCAGTTCTCCCAGTTGAACTAGAACTGGATCAGAAACCTTCAACACGAGGTCCAGTTTGCAGGACTGTCCAGTTCTCGTGGTCGTGGACTGTTCTGGACCCCTCTTCTTTCCATCGTTTCTGTGGCTCGGTGGTTAGAGCGGTCGTCCTCTAGTGGAGGAGTTGTTGGTTCAATTCCATCAGCAGTCACATGTTGAACTGTCCCTGGCGAGACACTGAACCCATCATTGCTGTGGAGTTTCAGACGGAGAGCAGGTCTGTGAATGTTGCACGGTCTGCCCTTCGGGGTGAACCGGCAGGGGACGTCCATCTGTCCTGACCTGGATTAAAGCAGTTTGACCCGTCCAGATCGATGGGCGTGTGCTTCTCGAAGGTCCTGCTGATGTCTTCCTGCCTTGGCGTGGGGTTCGACTGACCCAGTCAGACCAAACGAGTCCTGACGCTCGTTTTTAATTCAAAGAGTTCAGTTTGATCCTCGGATCATCCTGAGTGGATTCGGACCTTTTTGGTTCGGAGCAGCAGTAACTCCAGCTGAGATCGTGCCCCCGCCTGTCTCGTTGTGGAAAGAGTGAATAGCTCCGTCAGTCCGTGCACGTTGTGAGCGCGATAACTTGAAAACCGTGAAGTACAGGTGTGGCTGCGGGTTCAAAATCCAAGATGGCTGCCACCAAATCTACTTAAACCCGACGCCCCCATGGGGTGGTGCAGAGGTTAGAGACGGTGGGCCTGTGATCAGAAGGTCGCCGGTTCAATCCCTCGGAACAACAACATGAAAAATGTAGGTGGGTGAGGTGAAGCACCAACACCTGCCTCCACCTTAATTTGACCCACTCTGTGCCCTTGAGCAAGGCCCTCAACCGCCACGTCTGCTCCCCTGGGCGCTCTCGTTGGCAGCTCTCTGCTTTGCTCAAAGGGCTGTGGCAGCTCGGTGTCTGTGGT
The DNA here is from genome assembly GCA_038048925.1 of Garcialebias charrua. Lineage (NCBI taxonomy): Eukaryota > Metazoa > Chordata > Actinopteri > Cyprinodontiformes > Rivulidae > Garcialebias > Garcialebias charrua. The sequence goes on along the minus strand of JBBPBX010024303.1, from coordinate 27,989 downwards.
CGAGTCGAGAGCAGCTGAAAGAAGAAAAAGGCGTTTTTACGTTTTTAGTTACAGTTTCCTCA
>JBBPBX010024302.1:2680-38328 GCA_038048925.1 Garcialebias charrua | reverse complement strand
TTTGCTTTTTTTTTTTTTTTTTTTGAATGTCCAGAGGACCATACTTAGCTTTTTTAGATGAATGGATAAAATTAGGATTGAGATCATCAGAGGCACAGTACAGGTTGAACACCTGGGAGATGAAGTTAGACTGGCCAGACTGAGATGGTTTGGACACGTCTAGCTGAGGGACAGTGGTTTGGACATGTCAAGAGGAGGGACAGTGGTTTGGACATGTCAAGAGGAGGGACAGTGGTTTGGACATGTCAAGAGGAGGGACAGTGGGCATTTTGGTAGAAGGTCGTTAGAAATGCAGCTGCCAGGAAAAAGACAGAGAGGAGATATATGTATGCAGTTAGAGAGGACATGGAGGTAGTTGGAGTGAGGACAGAGTGAGATGGAGGAGGATGACTCGCTGTCGAGACCCCTGAAGACGGAAAAGCCGAAAGAATAAGAAGATCCAAAAAAAATAAAAATAAATCCACAGTTTGCAGGTGTTCTAAGAATGTGAACCCCATCCCATGAATTTCAAGGGTCTACTGCATTCCCAACATTGACTGATTCACATGAAACACAACTGCATCAGAGGAACAAGTTGTGAAACAATGCAAGTCTCAAACTGAGACCCAGTTTGGGTCAATCCTTTTTTTTAAAGACTCAGACAAGCATTGGGGACAAAAGAACTTTAACTGTGCCACCCTGTTAAGAGTCAGATGCAACAATGTGTTGTCACTTTGGTCTTATGAACACAGCAGTGTCAGTTGACTTTGACCTACACAAAAGCTTTTGATTTGAAGATAAAACCTTTCAGGCATGTTTGGACTTATGGAAGATATTGTAACAGAGCATTTCAAATTTACCTTCACTATTCTTCTGTACAGTCAACTTCCCATCCCTCGGATTATCCACATGACATTAGGGTGACAGCCTAACTGTTTTCTAATAAAATATGCACCATCCAACCTAATGGAATCTGATTAAAGCCCCCTCACACAATGGGAAATGTCACAAAGAGAATTCCACTTGTGTCTAGCCAAAGACTCTTCCTTTTTCTTGAATGATTTCTGCAGCGTGCTGCGCCTCTGAATCCCTGTACCTTCCAGCTTTTAGGCTTTTGAAAGTTGGACTGATCAGAGGGAAACGCTCCATCAAGTGTGACCCACTTAGCTGCTGGAGAGGCACCAAAGAACCATCACGGCAATTATTTAAACCTCTGCTTTATTATTCATAATTAGCAGATGCTGTGGCGAGTGTGAAGATGTGTGTGTGTGTGGGGGGGTGATAAAACTCTCATGCCACTTTCTTAGAAAAAATATTAAATCAGAACAATGTGTGTGCACATTTCTGAATATGAGTGAGTGTGTTGTTCTTTTTGTGTGTCAGTAACAGTTAAACTGTTGGGCATGTTTATGTGTAGTGGGAGCATGAGTGAGTAAGAGTGTGTGTAGGTGTGTAGTTTTATGTGCCGTCATGTCCTGGTGTGTGTCACTGTTTTTATATGAATAGGAGGAAACACCAGAGAGTAAGATGTAGCCATGTCACTGGCTGCAGTAGGTAGACTATTTAACTTGTGTCAATGAGTTGTGTCATTTCTGTTCATGTGTGTCATTTTTCCACATGATCAAACTGTAGACAAATAGAACCAGCAAGTGATGGCCACTTTAGGTAAAATAAAACTATTTCATGAAACTAAAAGAGGTGTAAAATATTTCAGTTCTGTCAGCTGAGCTGATTACAGTACTTTTAATCCAAAAGCTTTATGTACATTCATGTGTATCACCCTTCTGAACATCGCTGATATTCAACACCCTGTAACACAGGGGTCTGCAACCTAATTGTTGCTGATAGAATTCATTCATTCAACCTTTATTTATACAGGCTAGCCTCGTTGAGTCACGGGGACTCATTTACAAGAGGGACCTGTCTCACTCACACCAAACAACCATCCACTCTCACACTCACACCTAGGGTCAATTTAGAGTCACCAATCAGCCTAACATGCATGTTTTTTGGTCTGTGGGAGGAAACCGGAGTACCCGGAGGAAACCCACGCATGCACGGGGAGAACATGCAAACTCCACCCAGAAAGGCCCCCGGACCGGGATTTATGATATAATTATCATATGATATAATTATGATATAAAATATTACAAGGTAAGAAATATCCTGATGCATGCTCAATAATCCAGGTAGAAAAATCCAACAAAGTTAGGTCAGCTCCTCTGGACAGTTTCATTTTGTTGAAACGTTTTGTCTTTCACCCTGCAACAACTCTGTCTGCTTAGAGTAAGAAACACAACATCAAGACCAACCTCCCAGAGGAGCTTCCCATTAACGTGGTCCCCTACTCTCCAGGGTTCCTGTCCAGGTCCACAGATTCCAGCACACTCTTTATTATTATTCACTTTTTACAATAAACACTGTTAAAACTTTATCCTGGTCCTGAAGTCGTTGTTCTCATTTCACATACTATCTGGGTACAGAGCCAAACCTTACAATTACCTCCACAAGAGCAGAAAGATTAGTGAGTGCAGATGTCCGCCGTGCAAACTGATGCCGACGTTTCCACAAACCTCCACTCTGAGACTAAAAGCTCCTATTTCAAAGAAAACAAGTGTTGTTGTGTGCACAAATAGCTGAACCACAACTGGAAAGCTATGATTTTACTCAAAAACAATGTTGTGTGAATAGTTTCACAGTAGAACAGACAAATACTGTGCATGTGACCAGGCCCAATGCTGCTTCAAACCTGAGAGTTGCAGAACTGAGCACATTCACTGGACTGTTGCTTTCAACACCATTCCTAAATACTGTTTTCATCTACTATTCTACAAAATATCTCACTGATTAATCCACTGATCGAAATTACATCTATTCCTCCACAAACCAAAATCTGTAAGAGTGGCATTTGCTGCAGCTCCAAGATGGCCGCCAATCATCCACAGCTGATGCTCATTCCCCTGACGAGCTCCACCTATACTTAAGGCTGCAGTCAAGTTCTACTCGTCGCTGGAGCATTGATGCCTACACATGGTATTTATGCTTCTAGCTAGTTTGTGAGTATTTTGAGAGACACTTACCTTGTTCTTGTTGTGTTCCCAGTCCTCGTGTCCATCTTGGTCTTGTCAAGATTCTCCTGGGTCCAGCTCTCTGCTCATCGTGTCTTGCCCTCCAACCACTTGCTGCCTCACTCGCCCTCTGGGATTCATCTCAAAGAGTAAATAATTTCTCTGGAACAATGGGCCTCATTCACGAAAATGTTTGTATTTTTATCCTAAATTTCTCCTACTTTTGTTCGTACGAAGCGTTCGTACGAACATGCCACGTCAGATTCAACAAACTCTTCTATCCTCAAGAAAAGTGTGTAAATGGCTGCGTAAATTTAATGAATCCCACCTGTTCTATCAACCTGCGCGTGCTCGCGGAGAGGTCATTTACATAATTCCCACCCCTCAAAACACCATATAAGGCCACGTTTCCTGCCTTTTGACAGCAGGAAGTGTCCATTCATTCAAACTCAAGAAGTAAAAGGAGGAACTTCACGCGTTCGGAGATCTGCTCTCAGTCGCGCTGTGGCTACCCCCCCACCCCCACCCCCCCGCAAGTGTCGGATGGTCAAATATCTTTAATTTTAGTGTACTGTGTTACATTATAGTTTCACTTATTCAGAAGAGCTGTGGCGCACCGCTACCCCCCCCCCCCCGCAAGTGTCGGATGTGTTTTTGAACAGAAGCATTTTAAAATGTCTCGAAACTACAGTTAACTTCATATTAATATTGTAGTGCATATGTTTTGTCTCCCGTGGGTCGTACAGTATCAGAAATCAAGAATAAATGGTTTGATCTGAAAATGGCTTCAAACAAACGTCTCGCCGCAGCACGGACAGGAGGTGGTCAAGGAATAGTCTGAGATGGATGGACAATAAATGCCACGCTGCAAGACGCGTGCCAACATGTTTTGCAGCACAAATGAGTCATGCGCGCTCCTCCTGGTCAGCGCGCAACCACATTCTGCAGGTTATATTTCGAATCAGATATAATAATCTATTGCTCCGATGGTGTTTGGCACAGCAGTCCAGCAATAGCATGAAAATCAGTCTTAATTCGTACTTGTTCTGCGGCGGTGTATGGGAATTTTATGTACCTGGGTGTTAATATGAGGAGCGGCTTTGATGACCAAGGGGAGCGCACGACTCACTGAAGCCTGCGCGACACACCAGACAAATTAAACTTAAAATTATAATTCTAATTCAAACAGAATAACCTATTGTCAAGAATAATTATGGTGCGTGATTTTTTTAAACCCAAAATATTTTCTAAATAACGAAATATGAAGTTATTAGTGAAGGAAATCCATCTGGATAACAGCGGACCGACTGCTCGTAAATTTACGACAGGTCCGGACCACTCGTAAATTTTGTTCGTATCTGAAAAAAATCCTAGGATACGAAAACATTGTTGAATGCCACAAATGATCCTAAATCGCTCGTACGCACAGTTTAAGAACAAATCTGTGCGTACGAACGGTTCGTGAATGAGGGCCATTCATCTTCCTTTTTCATCCGTAAGGAAAATAACAAGCAAACAAAATCAATTATTCTGAAAGAGCCTTCTGGTCAAGCCCATCTTTACGGTGACATTCTCTACATGAATGCTCCTACAAGCATCCTGCGGATGTTGGATGCTGTCTATCATGGTGCACTAAGATTCATAACTGGCTGTGATTATTGTACCCACCACTGCTCCCTGTATTCACTGGTTAATTGGACATCATTAACCTCACGCAGACTCTTCCACTGGTACATCTTCATCTTCAAATCACTTCTTGGTTTGCTGCCCTCATACATCTCCTCCTACATGTCTTTGCGTGAGTGCAGCTACAGCGTGCACTCTCAGGACATGATCACCTGCAGTGTTCCGTCAGTGAGGACTGAACTTGGAAAAAGGGCCTTCTCCTACTCTGCTCCTGCTTCCTGGAATATCTTACAAAAAGATCTGAAGCTCTCGGCCCTGACCTCTCTGGATGGTTTTCAGAATCTGTTGGAATCCTGGCAAAAACCAATGCAGATATGTTCCTGTCTTTGATTTTTTTGTACATCTACCTTATAATGTTTTTGCTACTTTTTGCTACTTTTTCTTTTCTTTTGTTTATTGTTTAATGTATTTGTATCATTGATGTTCATCATTCTTTAGTTTGTAGCAGGTCGCTTTCGTAAATGAGCTCTCGAGGCTCAATAAGATTTACCTGACTAAATAAAGGTTGAATGAATGAATCTGACTGTCTGTTTTCATCTTCCAGGAAATCCAGAGGATCCCTGTATGGGGAGCCGTTTTAGCCAAAATTAAATAAATAAATAAAATGGTGAAATAAATAGTTATTTGTCATTCTATTTTCACCTATTTTCCCACTTTTACATAATCAATTTTTCATTTACCTATTTTCCCATTTTTACATAATCAATTTTTCATTTACCTATTTTCCCACTTTTACTTAATCAATTTTTCATTTACCTATTTTCCCATTTTTACTTAATCAATTTTTCATTTACCTATTTTCCCATTTTTACTTAATCAATTTTTCATTTACCTATTTTCCCATTTTTACTTAATCAATTTTTCATTTACCTATTTTCCCACTTTTACTTAATCAATTTTTCATTTACCTATTTTCCCATTTTTACTTAATCAATTTTTCATTTACCTATTTTCCCACTTTTACTTAATCAATTTTTCATTTACCTATTTTCCCATTTTTACTTAATCAATTTTTCATTTACCTATTTTCCCACTTTTACTTAATCAATTTTTCATTTACCTATTTTCCCATTTTTACTTAATCAATTTTTCATTTACCTATTTTCCCACTTTTACTTAATCAATTTTTCATTTACCTATTTTCCCATTTTTACTTAATCAATTTTTCATTTACCTATTTTCCCATTTTTACTTAATCAATTTTTCATTTACCTATTTTCCCATTTTTACTTAATCAATTTTTCATTTACCTATTTTCCCACTTTTACTTAATCAATTTTCATTTACCTATTTTCCCATTTTTACTTAATCAATTTTTCATTTACCTATTTTCCCACTTTTACTTAATCAAATTTTCATTTACCTATTTTTCAATTTAACAAGTTTTTCTTTTGTCTTTTTCCATTTACCTGATTTGGTATTTCCCATTTTCATTAATCAATTTCTCATACAATCCCTTTTTTTACACCCATTTTTCTTTCACCTATTTTTCATTCAACATCTGTTTGAAAAACTTTTCATTTTCCCATTTGTTTATTTCCCTTATTTATTTAGTATTTCCTTATTTTCTTATTCATTTCTATTTTCCACGCAAAACTTGGGAAAAGAATAAATGCAAATGAGGAGAGGCGCGTCATCGGTGTACAATGGCAGCCCATTGGTTGGTTAGATACAACTGCAGCACTGAGCTTCTCTGACTGGACTTCCCCTCCGTAAAGCAGTCTAGCAATGGCGAACGCAGACAAGTACACGGAGCAGCACGTGCCGTATACGAAGCTGAAGTTAGCTTCCGATTCCAGCTTCCGATTCGGCAAATGACTAAAGGGATATTACAACTAATTTTTCAGTACCTTGAGCGGGTTTAATCTGCTCTAGCTCAGAAACCACAACACCTGGACTCTTCAAACCAGGACTATATTATTCTACACTAATAGAAGGATATATAAAACTAAGTTTGAGCTTTGTGAAACCTTTTTCTGATTTGTAAAACTTCAACAAAGTTTGTTTTTTTAATCATTTTTAGGCTACTGGACCACATTAGACCTGGTCCAGCTCAGAAACCACAACACCTGGACTCTTGAAACCAGGACTACATTATTCTACACTAATAGAAGGATATATAAAACTAAGTTTGAGCTTTGTGAAACCTTTTTCTGATTTGTAAAACTTCAACTAAGTTTGCTTTTGCATCACTTTTTAAACCACTGGACCATACTGTGGTTCCCATTGGTGAAATGCTCACATCGGATCAGACATTGATAACCATTACGCACTGGTTGTCGTGCTTGTGTAGGGATTACTTCAATGTTTTTCATAAGCAACTGAAGCCACAAAAGGTTGAAACCGATTTCAGTTGGGCTATGATCCATTCTGTACTTCAGGCATTCAACAACACCGATGTTAAGAAATATCTGAAGATGTGCTTTGAGGTTAGCCGAAATGAGTCACCGCAACTGACAGTGCTACATCTTTGTGCTGCTCACATGCTGAAGCTGGTCAGCATGAAAATCTCCAAGTTAAAATGCAGTAAGGCCACCAAGCACCTTTTTTTGTATTGCTTTGCCCTCGTTCAAAATGCAGCACAACTTGAGGACATTTTAAGTATAACAAGGTGCATTGTGTACGTTTTCTCATCAAGAAAAACAACAAAAGGTTGTCGAGAACATTTGTCTGTCCTTAGAAGCCATACAGACTTAGCCTGGCCCTCGCCTTCCTGCACAGCTCCGCTCAATTCTCATTTCCCTTCACTTCACAGTCTGGGACTTCCCCCATCCACAAGGATTTCTCCGGTAGATTTTTGTTCGGACCAATCAGAGAACAGAAGGCGGAGTTTTGAACGACGTCGACTGACGTCGTCATTCAAAATGGCTGCCGCCACGAAGGAATTTTCAATAAAACAAGGTAAAAAACTATTATTTCTCTGCTGAGAAAAATATATTTCTTAGCTGACGTTATATCAGAAGTGTTCCTGAGCAATCAGAGAGCAGAAGGCGGAGTTTTGAACGATGTCGACTGACGTCGTCATTCAAAATGGCTGCCGCCACGAAGGAATTTTCATCAAAACAAGGTAAAAAACTATTATTTCTCTGCTGATAAAAATATATTTCTTAGCTGACGTTATATCAGAAGTGTTCCTGAGCAATCAGAGAGCAGAAGGCGGAGTTTTGAACGATGTCGACTGACGTCGTCATTCAAAATGGCTGCCGCCACGAAGGAATTTTCATCAAAACAAGGTAAAAAACTATTATTTCTCTGCTGATAAAAAATATATTTCTTAGCTGACGTTATATCAGAAGTGTTCCTGAGCTTAACAGTTCCTAAATCAATTCACGAAATGGTCAAATCTGCTGGATTTAAATAGTTTCGGTTTGACATTTTCCAAACAGCCTCGGGTGCGCTACGAAAATAAATGATAAAAAATCGAATTTTATCTCAAATGTTTTATCTAGGCCAACAGTCAGTAAATTAGAGCCATATAATTACACACTGGTGGCAGAAAAAATATCCACCGAGTGGTTTCTGAGCAATTTATCTGATAGCCTGGACCTCGCCAGGCTAAACTAACAAAACTCCGCCTTCTGTTCTCTGATTGGTCCATTCAAAAATCTCCAGGAGAAATCGTTTTCAATGGGAGGAATGCCAGACCCTAGTCTGAAGCGAAGTGAAGGACAGGGTGTGGTTTTAACCAGGCTAATACAGACTCAAAACGCAGACAAACTGGAAAAGCGTAACTATTTCATGCTAGGGATAAGGGTGTTAGAAAATGGATGGATGGATAGATGGATATTTATGCATGTACAGTATAGGTATATGGTAGCACTGGGAGAAGACAGAGGAGTCATTTTTATTGTCACAGATTATCTGTACCATACTGTAATATTGCAAAATATTGGCATTTACAAATACGGAGGTTGCATACTGCAGCTTTGAAGATTTCAATGACAGCTATAACCTATTGATTCTCTGTTGTGTTATTTGAAATATTTCAACATATTCATGTAACAGGATTGTTTTTAGGGATGGGGCAGATCCGATCCAGTATCTGTATCGGTATCCGATACCAGCATTATTTAAGTATCGGGTATCGGATCAAACCTGCCGATACTTTTCCGATCCAGCTTCAAAGAGCACTTGTGTTCAATCACAATCTGTGACTGCCCTTTTTAACATTGTGTGAGATAAACCCAATGAAGACACTCTTAAGCCTTACAATAGCCTATTGTAAGGCTTAAGAGTGTCTTCATTGGGTTTATCTCACACAATGTTAAAATGAATAGTTTGGGTGCAAAAGCTTCATTATACAGAGTCAAATACCTGAACAGTATCGGATCGGGAAAGTATCGGTATTGGTCGATACTGAGTTAATAAGTATCGGTATCGGATCGGAAGTGAGAAATGTGGATCGGTGCATCCCTAATTGTTTTTATTATTATTTTGCTACACAGATGCCAAAGAAGTCATTGGTTCCCCAAACAGCTGTAACTGAAGTCCTCTGTGCCTCAAAAACGCAGTCATAAGTAATGGCAACATTGCAAGTCCAAGTGATGGGATGTGGGGAGAGCTCAGTAAACAACTTGACGAAAAGCTAACACCAAAAGCCCTTTACACATTTGTCAAATTAAACAGACACAATATCTGGGCTACTCTTGATTATAATAATGAAAAGAACATGACGGAGACAGACAGCAGTGAGAGTGGCACTCCTTTTGACCAAAGCACGTCTCCTTTACAAAAAAAAGGCAATAAGACTTTTAATGTGGAGCTCCCATTTGAACAGTGGATGCATATGATTCCAGAGAGAGTCACATACAAAAAGGATATGTTTAAAAAAAGGGCATACACCATTTTGAAGAGAGGCACATGGACTCATATTGTGAACGAGGGAATCTGGAATGAAATTAAAAGTTCTTGCACTTTTACATTTAAAAGAGCCAAGGTGTACCCCAACCAGGTGTCATCTTTCATCAAAATAACAGGTTTCTGTAAAGAGTGCAAGGGTCAACTGTACATTACATGTGAAAAGGAACCGGACATGCAGTGCCCAATGGTGCTTCGGTGTGTGATGGAAAACACGGACGAATCCCTACACACAGGGTTTTCAAAGAGACCATTGTCTGGAAGACTGCGTGAAGAAGTAAAAAAAGAACTTTGTGAAGGTAGACAGCAGCCACATGTGTGGAGAGCATCACAGGCAAAAAAACTGTTGGACTTTGGAGACCCTGAGCCAAGTCATCTACCAAACTTAGCAACTATACGTAAAGCTAAACAAGAACAACATGAATCTGAAATGGCTCGTAAAAACCCAATATTGTCACTACAGGCAATACAATGTAGTTGTCCTCACAGTGGAAGAATTGGTGACATTGGATTAGACAAATTCTTCTGTCACTACTGGAGTCCTACCCAAATGATGATGAGAAACACCCTATTGTTGCTTTTGATGCAACTGGCTCAGTTGTAAAAAAGTTTGTCAGGCCAAACGGCTTGTCTGGACATATCTTCCTGTATCAAGGAGTTTTAACAGGAAGCGACAACTCCCACATCCCTGTGGTTCAAATGCTGTCAGAGCGACATGATGTCCAGGCAATCGCAAGATGGTTGTCAGAATGGATTTGCGCTGGAGCACCAGTCCCAAAAGAGGTAATTTCAGATTTTTATTTTGCTTTACTAGGTGCTTTAGTTAAGGCTTTCACACATCTGTCTGATTTTAAGAGCTATGTAAATGAGTGCTTCGGTGTTCTGCTTCAAAACAAAATGCAGCAAACTGCCACCATGCTTCATCTGAGTGGATGTGGCACACCTGATCAAAATGATTTCCCAGTGGGATTGTTTGAGGAAAAAACCTCATCGGGTGAAAGACTTCTATGTGCGTTCAATGGCACAGCTGGTCAAGTCGCAATCTTTGGAGGAAGCAAAGGTCATAATGCGCAGCATTGCCACTGTGGCATTAAGTGAGACAGAAGGGAATGACAGTCATGGTAATCCCATCATGTCAGAAGTGTGCAAATCAAACCTTAAAAGCAAAATCGCAGATGACACTACGCCCATTTCCAGTGAAGAGGAAGCACAGTGAAGCTTCAGAATCCAATCGAAAGTTCTGAGGAACAAGAAATGGATGAGAACTGCTCTCAGGAACCCAACACAGAAGAAACAGCAGCATTGGAAAACTGGAGAGGCCTTGCAGTCCCACCAAAGAAGAGGAAGTTGGCATAATACCCCTCCCCTTTTCCCGAATGGCTCCATTCTGATCCAGCTGTAAAACTGAAAAAAAATTAAGCTGGGGCTTTTAAAAAATGGAAATAATCAACAACCAATCAGAGTCCGCAAGGAACGATACTGCGTCACCAACACCTGTGCCTTTGATGCAGTCTGTCAAGGTCTGTGCTTCGCTTTCTGTGACAGTGTTTCTGCTCAGAATGTGCTAAAAGGTACAGAGAAAAATAGTGTTCCAGCTTTTGAAAGACATTGCTTTAAAGGGTGTCACTCCACATACCTATTCTTTGAGAACTGAGATTCTGAGCTCAATATTCAGCCCTGTTCCGTTGAAGTCTGGTGTTCATCATGTTGATGCACAGTGCCATGTGTTTACAGTTATTCAAAATATAATGACAGAAAATCCAAGTATTCACTTCACAAGATACTGTAAACTTTACATTCCAAATACAAGGAAAGTACCTTTCATTTCCATTGACTTGTCAGTCCTGTCATCTTCTGGCATAACTCACCTTCAGTCTGCTGTTGAACAAGGGCTCCACCTTGCAGCATCTCCATGCCTAAAACCAATCCAAAGTCCTGATACATGCCCAGCAGAATGTAAAACAAACATGTCAGAAAACATCCTCTGTATGGGGACTGTTTGTCACAGTCACAGAGTGCGAGAACTTGTCTGGATTGACACAGACCTTGGACAATTCTGTGCCACAACTGTGGAGCAAAGTGTCACCAAACCCAAGCAGTTTTCCCTCAGTGAATTTCCATCAACCCTTCAACTTCAAGAACAGAGACTCACACTGAAAGCCATCATAGCATTTCAGGAGGGTCCAACGCCTGAAACTATTGGGCATTATGTGGCATTTTGTAAGAGGCCCCCAGGCACCTGGGAAATGTACGATGACCTCAGAAAAGAAGTAATGACACCATCTGAAAAAAACAGCATATGCCCTCACACTGTGCTCTATATAAAAGAGTAATGGTGAGCTTTCCTATTTCTGTAACCAGCAAATTAAAGTTTTTGTCCAATTGAATGCATACTTTATTTTAAAAATTGTTCAACTCAAGTTTGTTTGACAATCTTTCACATTAAATAAATTAGCCATGTGTTGCTCTGAACATAATACTAAGATGACAGGGAGTTATGTTAATTGATAAAGGTCTTTCAACATGGATAACACCAAAAATAACAGTTATAATAATAATAATAATAATAATTAATTCAATTTATAACGCACTTTTCATTACTGAAAATCTCAAAGTGCTACACATATATTGAATGCTACACACATTCATAAACCGGTGGCGGCAGACTACCATGCAAGGTGCTTTCCAGTCCTACCGGGAGCAACTCCGGGTTAAGTGTCTTGCCCAAGGACACAACGACACATGGTGCGGGTCCCGGGAGTCGAACCGCCAACTTTCTGATCGGGAGACGACTGCCCAGTTATTGCAACAGAAGGGCAACTTTCAGTGCTTGGTGACATGAAACATAAAGGTTGAATGTAGTGTTCTTTAAACAAATAATCTTTTAGTGTAGAATGTTGTTGAATATTCTGTGCGCTGAATTGTAAAGCCAGACAATCAAGACAAATAAAAGTCATTTGTAAACAATTGTGATCATGAGTTGGTTATAATGGAATAAGTGAAGCGTCTCTGCTTTAAGGTTTCAGTAATATGTTCAAAGCAAAACCAGCATGCTTGACACCAAAAAGTTTAAATTTTAATTGATATATTCAATGCCAAAGCAGCACAAATGAAAATTTTTGATGAACAAACCAGCAAAAACGGAGCACAAACGTTTGACACTAATTTTGTTTGATGTCATAAAAGTGGGGGGTCAGGTTGACCTTTTGACCTTTAAACTTTCATTAATATCTTCAAAGCCAAAGCAGCACAAACCTGTACAAACGGAGCACTAAAAAAGTAGACCACTTTGGTTTGATTTGGAGCAAGTTGTGGGAATGTGACCTCTAGATGACCTATAAATAATTTTTAATATCTCATAAACCAAAGTAGCACAAACGAAAATTTTTGGTGCACAAACCAGCACAAACGGAGCACTAAAAAAGTAGACCACTTTGGTTTGATTTGGAATAAGTTGGGGGATGTGACCTCTGGATGACCTATAAATAAGCTTTAATATCTCATAAAACAAAGCAGCACAAATGAAAATTTTTGTTGTACAAACCAGCACAAACACAAATGATCCTAAATCACTCGTACGCACAGTTTAAGAACAAATCTGTGCGTATGAACGGTTCTTGCATGAGGGCCATTATTTTCTTGTTGATTCCACCAAAATCTACACCCCTAGTTTGACACCACAAAACCACAGGTGAGATGAAACTGTAAGGATGTGAAATTAATCATTTTATATTACGAGTATAAATACAAAAAGTGCAATTTAAAAAAAAATACAACATATAAAATGTGTGTTCCACTAATAAATATGAAGTTCAAACAGAAACAATAGGATTAATATTAGATACAGATGAGGAGTGAGTTTCATTCTGACCAGATTAACGAGTTAACAGCTAATCCGAGATCAGCAAGATTATTCCTGTCGTTTCTTAAAACAACTCCAATGTTAGAAATCTTGACATTGATGACAAACTCACATTTGGTTATTTTAGCAGAAATATTGTGATTTTGCACATTCAAATACTTTCTGACAGTTTCATTAAAATACATTTACTGGTACATGAGATATTTTACTAGTGGCAGGGCTTTTGACTACGGATCCGAAGGTCGCGGGTTCGCGCCCCGGCCACTACCCAGCTTGGGGTGTCTATGAGTGCACACCTATTTCTCCAGCTCCCCGGGCGCTTTCGGGCTGCTCACTGCACCACCTGGTAGGTGGTTGGGTTAAATGCAGAGACGAATTTCGTCTGTGTATGGGAACATATGCAGATGACAGGAATAGACATTATTATATTATTATTACTAACAGACTCACAGGCAGGCTAATATGAGTGCCAGACTTTGGTGGTGGTGGTGCTAAACAGTTCATAGTAACACAGCAGAGGTGTTTGTCCCTTGTTGATGTGAATCTTTAGGTTTGAATCCTCTTTATTTGTCTCTAAGTTGATGGAAGCATCAAAGTGATGCATGTAGAACAGAAACTAAAGGTTCTCACATGTTCTCAGTCTCCAAGAGCAGCTGCACAACCTGAACATGTGCAGCTGCTCTGCTCCCAGTCCTTTGTTGCAAGTCTCAAGAGTTCAAGAGTTTGATTCTCATCATTCCACAACATGACATGCATGAGGAGGAACCAAACAGTTCCTGAGCTCCACTTATGTCAGCATTTAAGAAGTAAAGAAGAAAATAAAACTTTATAACTTGATGTTGATTTATTTTCTCACACTTCACCTGCTTCTCTTTACTGCTGCCAGAAAGGAGAATGATGAAGTGATGTTGTTTAGAAGAAAATGTCTCGCTCACTTTTCTTCATGTCACTGCCACAAGTGACAGCAGCTCTCTGCATGTGCTGCATCACTTGATTGATGTGACAGGAGGAAAGGAGAGGTGTTTGTGAACTCTTCAGAGTGAGCTCTCGTCCAGTGCTCCCTCAGCAGGAGCTCTAAGTCTTCCTTCTTCTCTTCTCCTCCATCCTGTTGGAAGCTGCACACTATTGACTTCAGCTCACATGTTCAAAAACATGCATGTTAGGCTCACATGTTCAAAAACATGCATGTTAGGCTCACATGTCAGAGGGTTTCTAACATTCAGAGCCTCGTGTGTGTAAAGTGTTGTCTTAGTAGCAGAAAGCCTCTGGTCCTGCTCCAGTGGGCCGTCCAGAACAAACACCAGTGGATGGAGACACGTCCAACACTGTGGACAGAGTGGACGTCAGAAAGTGTGTGGAGGTTTGAAAGCAGAGCTGTTGTGTTGCTCTGGATCAAAAGCTTCAGCTCCAGCTGCTCTGTTCAAATGGAAACACTAAATGCTTCATTTGATCATTTCTCTGTCCACTTCTTCATTTTCAGCCTGTTCTCTGCTTCACTCTTGTTGCTCTATTTGCAGCCTCTTCAGTGGATTCTTGCTGCGGTCATGTGATCACTGTGCAGGATCAATCACCTCCAGGATCATTGGTTCAACAAGTCAGTAGAGATGATAGAAGAACCAGCAGATGTTCAGTGGAAACGTTTCACCTTCATTATGACTTCAACTAGTTGATGAATTAGAAACTAACTTTTGAACATTTGAACTAGCTGCAGCTGATTGCAGTGATCAGTGTCTAATCTATACTAAAACTTCTAAAGTACATTTTCAGAATTCATGCAAAGACAGCAGATCATAGAGAAACAGTTTTTAAAACACAAAAACACGTCAGAATACAACTTATTTTATGGAGGAAAAGAATAGGGCTGTTGATGAGGCCTTTTTTCATGAATTATAGACAACTTTTTGTTTCTAAGGTCAGGTGGCTGTGGCGGCCATCTTGAACTGGGTTGACTCAGAAACTTGATCATTTGTAGATGTACATACAAAGAATAAAAAGTGTGAGCTGGAAAACCTGAAACCTGTGAATCCTGCCTAACAATGGAAGAAGCATCTGCTGGAACCTGAGAGTCGTCAGGGTTTCACCATCCCTCTGAGGACCGTTTTCAGGGAAACATGGAAGTTCAAAAGTTTTGGAGAGATCCCACTCCTCCCTCTTAATGGTTCTTTATCTAGACAGCAAAAACTAATTGAAGTGAAACAATGAAATGTCATCGGTCTTACAGAATTGAATCTAAATTGATTCTTGATGTAAAAACACTAATAATGATGGTGGTCACTAAATGTTTGTTCAACTGTCATCTAAAGGTTCATTTCTGGTTGATTTATGGAACATTTGAACACATGTAAACTAAGAATTTGGACTTGTAGCATGGCACCAACAATTTGATGTACATTTATGTAAGATTCACAAAATCATGTCTCAAATTAAAATTAAGATGTTTTGTTCTATTGAAAATAAATTAGTGCATTCCACTCAAATTATTACCAGGATGCAAACTATTCCACAATCATAAGCTTTATTGCAATCAAAAGTAAAATAAAATAAAGAAATACAGCAAAATGAAACAAAAGCTTTTACATCATCAAGTATAAAATTTGATGATAAACTTTCAACATTGATACATTGTGGTATTAAACCAAACAGCTTGTTGTAAAATGATTGGAAACATGATTGAATTATCACAGAAATATTTTCAACAGTAGAATTTCTAATTCTAATTACTCGCAATTCATTCAACCTTTATTTAGACAGGTTAATCCCATTGAGCCTCGAGGACTCATTTACAAGACCTGTTTTCAACAAAGAATGACAACAGCGACAACAATAGACAATCATAAGAGAGGCATACAGATTTTTTTTAAACAAATTTCACAAAAAGAATGTCAAAGTAGCAAAAACAGCTAGATTATAAGGCAAACGTAGGAACATGTCTGTATTGGTTCTAGCCAGGAGTCCAACAGATTCTTAAAACCATTCAGAGAGGTCAAGGTCGAGAGCTTCAGATCTTTTTGTAAGATATTCCAGGAAGCAGGAGCGGAGTAGAAGAAGGCCCTTTTTCCAAGTTCAGTCCTCACTGAGGAGACACTGCAGGTAATCATGTCCTGAGAGCGCACGTTGTAGCTGCACTCACACAGAGACATGTAGGAGGAGATGTATGAAGGCAGTAGACCAAGAAGTGATTTAAAAATGTAAATGTACCAGTGGTACAATAGAATAGGACACACAGGCCTTAATAAATCTCTTAAAATAATTAGAAAGCACAGCTGGGCACCGCTAATTAAAAAATTAGTTCCACAATTTCTAAAACGCTTATTAATTTTTTTAGGTCCACAATTTCAAAAGCACAAATGTCTTATGAAAATTAGGGGAAGCTAATCTAATCCGCTATTTATATATTTCTATATTATATATATATATATATATATATATATATATATATATATATATATATATATATATATATATATATATATTTATATATAGCCGGCAGCGTTATCAATATTTGCACTACACTGCCAACTGAAAAGTAACAAAAATGATCCTAAAAGGATGAAATTACAAAAATCAAAGGATTTATTTAAAGCTGGGGTATGTAAGATTGTAATGTAGTCTGTAACTTTTCAAACAATATATATTTTAACATATTTCTTCACTCTGTCACTAGATTGATGTTAGAGAGGTAATCTCTGAAAAAACTAAAAAAAAATATTGTCCCCTTGCTTCTCCAGGTGGTAAATAAGCATTTCTAAAAAGAAAAAGTGACCCGCCATTTTCCAGCCAATAAAAACAAAGTTTGTAACCAGCCAATAAAAACCGAGCTTGAATTTGAATCAGCCAATAAAAACAGAGCTTGAATTCAAATTTCAACAGACCACAAGGGGGCAGAGCCATATATGGCTCTGAGGGGGAGGGATCAGAATGCTTTGCTTGTTGAAATTTTTTCTAAGTGCTGCTGTTCTACAGAAACTGCAGACTGAACCTTTAATACTTTACGTACATATATTCTATTCGGCCACGAAATTAACAAAAAATAGAATGATCTTTTAATCCCTAAAACCACGTTTAAATCTCAAATACACGGGTGTGTCGCCACGGCATTTATACATGAAAGTAACCCAAATACATAAAACTAACGACTCGCCGTCGAATGGTCGACACAAAACGCACAATAAAATCCTCCGGCCACGTTAATTTGGCTTGAAACAGCTGGGTTTTCTAAGGATTTCCATTAGTAACCCACAACCAACCGGCAGAAACAGTTAGCGTCTATAGGTACTCAACAGATTTAATGAAAAGTAATTAAAATACATGACAATAACGACTCACCGTCGCGTGGTGTACACAGAACACAAAATAGAATCCTCCGGCCACGTTAATTTGGCTTGAAACAGCTGGGTTTTCTAAGGATTTCCATTAGTAACCCACAACCAACCGGCAGACACAGTTAGCGTCTATAGGTACTCAACAGATTTAATGAAAAGTAATAAAAATACATGAAAATAACGACTCACCGTCGCGTGGTGTACACAGAACACAAAATAGAATCCTCCGGCCGCGTTAATTTGGCTTGAAACAGCTGGGTTTTCTAAGGATTTGTCCAAGTACCCAGCACAAACAGCTAGCCACGGAATTAGCCCCTGAGTTCACCTCTAACCCGGAAGCTGTCGAGATGGAATAGTCCATTTTTAGTAGGGGGATAATGAAATCAACCGTTTTTTAAATTGCTTATTTAATGATTGTTTTCATCGTAACTATAATTATTTTTATGTTAAATGTAGATTAACAAGCAGGATCAATGTTAGGAATTAGGTGACTGGCCGGGGCGCGGCGGGGCCGGGGCCTCATGCTGATGGGATCCCCAGGCATTTACCTACATGGTAGATCCCCCCCTCTGCTCCCTCCCCCCTCCAACCCTTCCTCCTCTCTGCTGTTTACGGTGGGGAAAAAGGTAAAACAAGCAGCATTATGAGCTTGTAAATAAGTTTATTGGTTTTTACTGATAGATAATTAGTTATTAGCGGTACTGCATTTTAAATAAAAATAGCAGAAATCCGCTTATGAATTATAAAAGTTAGTCAATTCACAAAAACGCTGACAAAAAGTTTAGGTCCACTGTAAGCGGAATAGCGCTTTAGCGCTCCCTAGCGTTCATTCGCCCACCTTTGTTAGAAAGTATGCAACAGGACAATATGACAAGTGCACCAGCAATCTCCCTGAAACGGTTCAACATGTCTTTATGGAATGTCCAGGGTACGAAACAGAAAGAATGTATTTCCAAAAATAAATGAATATTAAATTTATAATGAGGGATATTTTTAGTAGTGATATCAGTAAAGTTAAAGATCAAATTATTATTTTCTTGAAAATTAAAACCTTTTTTTTCTCTTCTTCTTTCAGCTTCTCCCTCCGTTAGGGGTCGCCACAGCAAACTAGTCGCACGAAGATTTGGCAGTTGTTTTTACGCCGGATGCCCTTCCTGACACAACCACAGACCACCGAGCAACCACAGCCCTCTGTGTGGAGCAGAGAGCTGATATCTAGGGTTCCCGGGGGAGCAGATGGTGTGGGTTAAGGGCCTTGCTCAAGGGCCCAGAGTGGGGCAGATGAGGGTGGAGACTGCTTCTCTTATCCCACCCACATTTTTGATGTTGTCGGTACCGGGGCTTGAACCGGCGACATTCCGATCACAAGCTCACCTTCTTAACCTCTGCGCCACCACTCCCGCTTCTTGAAAAATACAAACTTAATAGAGAGAATTTAGTCGAGTTATTAAATTAATTTTACAGAATTATTATTTTTTCCTGTTTATCTCCTGTCCCCACTCCAGCTCAGTAGGTGGCGGTAATGCACATTACAGTTGGTCTGCCAATCGCCATAAAACAAAACAAGAAGAAGAGGGGGGGGGGGGTCATTACAGATCTATGGCTCATTAGTTCCCATCCGTACTGATGCCACAAAGCTGAGAGATGCTTGTTAGACAATATTCAATACTAGAATGACTATAGCACATTAATAGACTTATGCTGGTGAAGATTTTCAGTCGTCCAGGACATGATAAATCAAAAAAGTCTTCTGTTACAAATAAAGTCCAGTTGTTTCTGTATTGAACGCCTTTTTTTGATTAATAGACTTATAATTTTGGTGATGATGGGTGTATGATAAGTTCCCTCAAAATACAATAATTTTATGTCTCTAGTACGATAATCCTACATTTCTCACCTGGCAACACTGATCATTAGTTGGATGCAGTATTTTTTTATTTTTGTACATTTTTCATTTGTTACTTTTCCTATTAAACTTTTTTTTCTCAAGTGGTGTCCTTGAACATTAAATTTCCTAAACATATTTTACAATGTTAAGTGTGTATAGTGTTTGTTTAAATCCATACTGGAAGTTAAGAAAAATTTCCATTTGCATTTGATCTTTAATGAATCCTAAGAAAAGATTACCAGAATCTGCTCAACTGTTATTACGTTACAAATTTTTTGATTCTAGGATGAAGTCAGATAAAAACAGTCAAAAATTCAGAAAGGACAGTTTTCAGTTATCGACCGTCCAACTGTGGCCCCTGAGAGATTCAGCTGAAAGACCTGGTGCACCTTTTATTTGAACCTGCAGAGATTTTAACAGCTGATCTGAAGCAAACAGGCAGGTGTTCAACTGAACTGACCACTCATGCTGTTTGATGGTCTCCTCCATCATCCATCCATCCATTATCTTCTGCTTCCAGGTCGTTGGGGCAGCAGCTTTACCAGGGAGACACAGACATCAACAGCCACCTCTTCAGCTCTTCTAGGAGGACCCCACGGCATTCGCAGACCAACTGACTAATTAATAAGTAATACTTTAATGTTTTTAAATTTAATGAAAGACAAACCTTTAACATCTAAGGACAAAATTTAACCAAATTGTTTTCAAGCTTATTGTAAAAGCAGTTTCAAAGATCACAGTGTGACATTTTGCAATTTTAACATGAACCTTGTGCATATCTAAATAATAAAAGTGAAGATTTTTTAATACATCTTTATTGTAAAAATCTATACTAAAATGGAAAATACATGGGTTTAAAGCAGACAGGGAAGGCAATAAGGTAGGATTATTAATCAGGTTTAAAAGTTACAGCTCATGAGGTACTCCATTAGAGCATGACATCTCTTCCACAACATCCTGTGGAAAAGCCATAGATATAATATACACTAGATAAGACATCCCCGCTGTTGGCCAATGGAGACCGACATCGTCAGACGGCGGCCAGCTTGGCACAGACAGAACGCCCACTCTTAAAGGTATTGTGACATGATTTTGTAAATTTGAATATTTGTCAGAACATATATATCTTATATCATTGAGCTCTGTTCGTTTTTGCAAAATAAATTATAAATATATTAAATTTTTATTCCAAGTTATGGTAGTTTTTTTCTCTGGGATACGCCCCTAAAAATCTGCGCATTTCCGCAAAAACTTCATTGTGACGTGCCTACGTGACTACGGGAAGGCACGCTCCAACGTGCATTTAAATAATAATGGGGAGCATGTCCGATTGCGTCTGAGATATATCATTTTAAGACAGTAAATCATCCAAAACTCTCATTAATGAACCCTCCCTGAATAAAAAGAAACTACAGATGTTACCTGATCGCGCAGACATAATTTAAAAATACATTATTAGCAACGTGTTTGCTCCGGGCTCTCGGCTAATGTTTCTTAGCAGCCATCTTGGCAAACAGAGTCCCTGACACCGGTCACGTCTGAGATATATCATTTTAAGACAGTAAATCTTCCAAAACTCTCATTAATAAACACTCCCCGAATACAAAGAAAACAACAGATGTTACCTGATTGCGCTGACATAATTTAAAAATACATAAATAGCAACGTGGCCTGTACTGTATCTCGGCTAGTGTGTTAGCTGCTACCTCGGCTTTTTATTACCGGTTGCGTCAGCGATATATCATTTTAAGACAGTAAATCATCCAAAACTCTCATTAATAAACACTCCCCGAATAAAAAGAAAACAACAGATGTTACCTGATTGCGCTGACATAATTTAAAAATGCATAAATAGCAACGTGGCCTGTACTGTATCTCGGCTAGTGTGTTAGCTGCTACCTCGGCTTTTTATTACCGGTTGCGTCAGCGATATATCATTTTAAGACAGTAAATCATCCAAAACTCTCATTAATAAACACTCCCCGAATAAAAAGAAAACAACAGATGTTACCTGATTGCGCTGACATAATTTAAAAATGCATAAATAGCAACGTGGCCTGTACTGTATCTCGGCTAGTGTGTTAGCTGCTACCTCGGCTTTTTATTACCGGTTGCGTCAGCGATATATCATTTTAAGACAGTAAATCATCCAAAACTCTCATTAATATCCCTCCCCGAATAAAAAGAAACTACAGATGCAGACATAATTTAAAAATACATTATTAGAAAAGTGTGTGTGCTACTGATTCGGCTAGCTTGTTAGCAGCGAACATAAATAATCTGCCGTGATAATTGGCTTCATACACTCACAGTGTATAAAGTAAAACAACATGAACTCACGTAAAATATATAGTTTAGAATCTAAAACACTACACACCTCCGATTATGTTTACACAAAGACTTACTCATCTCCTGGACAGTCTTCCGATGGTCCCTGCGTTGTTTGCATGGTAGCTCCTGTGGGACTTTCTTCTGTAGATTTTCTTTTAAAAATAGTAGGAATAGCATCCGGTTTTAAAAGTCTTCTGAATCTTACTGGTAATCCAAAAGATTCTTGTAAACCAGGTCTTTCCAGATAACAATCGGCAGTAAAATGGTCGCTGCAGACATACGAGTAGGAACCCACCGGTCCTTGTCTGGTCCATTCTGATTCTTGTCGAAGTTTCTCATCTTTTGGAAATTTGTGAAGAATCACTTGTTCACTGCTGATATTAGAACACACAAATGCGCTACAACGTGACGGCATTTTTCAAGTTACACAAAAAAAAGAGCCGATCTTTCAGGAAATGAATTCTATGGCAAGCAGTTAACACACAAAACAAACGGGCAAGGCTCTGCCTTCTGCCCGTTGTGACGTTGATGACTGGCGACGACGACTGGTGATGACGTATTGCGGAAATGCGCGGAATTTTAGGGGTGTATCCCAGCAAGTACCAGAGAAAAACATTACCATAATTTAGAATAAAAATTTTACATATTTATAATTTATTATGCAAAAACGACCAGAGCTCAATGATATAAGATATATATGTTCTGACAAATATTCAAATTTACAAAATCATGTCACAATACCTTTAACATGAATGTGAATGGTGCATTTACTATTAAAATAACCATAACTTGCTTAATTTTCAACCGATTTTAAAACGGTTTGGTTTGTTATAAATGTGAGAGATGTTGTTATAATATGGTATACTTAAGATGGACGTTCACATGAAAATAACGTTATGTAGACACTGTATTGCACTAGCAATATACACAATAAGATTATATTTACATCTATTTCTAAATACATGTTTATTTCCAGCGAAATTAACTGACATATGTTACAATGCTAATAAATATTTAATACTATTTCATCATAAATAGCATTATTATTAGTGGTATGAAAATAATTTATGCCAATTTTTTCCCTACACATGCAAATATTATGTAATATTAAATACATTATTACACAAACCTTGGTCAATATGTGTAGTTTATTTTTTTTAGATACATGAAAAGATTTAATAATCGGGAAATATAAATAAACAAACAAACAAACAGAAATAAACATCTGATAGTGTGACAAGACTCTCAGTCCCTCGGTGCAACAGTAACTATTTAAACATTAAAACACTGAAACATATAATAATAAACATAAGCATAAAATAGTAAAACTGTAACACTGTCCTGAGTTTTTGCATAGTGGTAAATGAGTATGAAAATTTACACCAACTCTAAAACTAAAACACTAAACATTTAATGAACATAATACTGTCCTGAGTTTTTGCATACTAGTATAAAAAGTAAAAAAGTATAAAAAGTACAGTATAACTATAAAATAAACTAAAGGTTCTAGCATTGACATTTGCAAAGTGGCAAAGCAGCATATGAGTTAATGTACACAGTATATGCATGAGGTAGTAGTTCATGTTGTTATAGAGTGGCATATGTGGTAAGGCACATTGGGCATCCTTAAATAAGGCTAGTCAAAGAATACTGTATGTGTATCAGCAGTGGTGTAGATATAAAAGTAGTGTAAATGTAAACAGTAGTAATAAATGTAAGCAGTAGTAATAAATGTAAATAGTATTAATAAATGTAAACATTGAATGTAAACAGTAGTATGTAAACAGAGAATGTAAACAGTATTATGACTATAGGCAGTGATGTAATACAAACATTAGTGCAAATATGAGTAGTGCAAACAGAATGAGCACATGACCGAGAGTTTAGTGAATAACCCGTTTGATGACACAGAGTCCAGTGTTAAAATCTTTGTGTTTTTGGAGCTAATGCCCTTTAAAAAGGACTGCCTTGGTGAGCTTCTGTCTCATGTTGCCACTCTGTAAACGCAAATTATTACGTCTATTGGAGCATCCATAGGCTGCACAAAAGTCAGGCATCTTGTCAAAGAGTATTTCTGTAAAACACAAAGCAGTAATTAGTTTTGAACATACCAAACCGCTTGGAAATCATGTGCAGCTTTAGTTCAGTTAAAAACAAAGAGCTCCTAGTGATCTAAGAATGCTGGGGAAATATTTGGAATACTAGCTAGCCCTTAATCAAAGGCTCTTGTTAATAGTCTGCTAATAAATACAGTCATGATCAAGATAGTCATTTAGACAAAAGATTAGTTTGTTTTAAAATAGTTATTGGTGTAATAAAAACAGAATTTAAATTCTAGATTCTCGATGAGTGTGACACCCAAAACACGAATAAAACCTTTTAAAAAAGACGAAACTGCTGTCTGATTACCAAAGAAATCATAGCCACGTTAATAACGTTTTTAAAAACATAAACCGTTTGTAAATCCGTCAAGATTACAGCGAGTTAAGCGTATTTTTGTTTGTATAAATCCCTCACCTCCATACGGTTTCCACAGCTGCAGCTAATGTTGCTGTCTGTGGCAAGATGGCTGCCGCTTGACGACGCCGGAGACTCCGCCTCAGCTTATCTAGTGTTTATTATATCTATGAGAAAAGCCTTTAGGGTGTTCTTCTTCTAGTGGTGGTTAGTAAATAGCTTAAGGGAGCACTACCGCCACCAGGTGGTAAGAAGAGTTGGATTCTGGACCCCACCTACAGAACGGGTACAGAAGTGTAAATGGAAACACAACCACACACGAGCTGACCCGAGCTGAACTGAACCGCACCGTAACAGTGGAAAAGGGGCATAGGTGTCTCTTTCAGAAAAGAGAGTTGATTAGCAGAGAGATTTAATTATCATAGTCAGAATGGAACCAGGGGTGGTCAGGATGTAGACTCATCCTGACTTGGGAGATTAACACACACAAAAGAAGTGGGTAGGAGACACAGTGTCTCTGAGGACGTTCTGTGTCTTTGAGGGACACTTTTGTCTCTGATAAGGCCTTGGTTGGATGGACGCTACATAATTTATAATTTAAAAAAACTATAAGGTTAGTTTCATTAAAACTAGGGATGCACCGATCCACTTAAAAAAAAAAAAACTTTTGATCAGATCACGATACCTAAATCTGGATGTCGACTGAAACCGATACTATTCCGAAAAAAAATCTTATATGAGGCTGTAATAATCTCCTCTCTACAGGCAAGTACAATTTGTACAAACATAAGCATGCATGTCCAAAAACGCAACTTGAGGTAAGTTTTAATGTTGGATAAGTTTCAAAGTTAGAATTAAATCCTGCTAACACAAAGCATGTTTTTATTCCTAGCTTTAAAGTCAGAGTCAGTCAGTCATAGAGTTTTACTGTCATACACACCACATGTGGTACATGGGGTGGAATGAGATTATGTACACAGGGTCCCAGTTACATCCCACAACAAAATGTAAAAGAAAAACAGTAATAAGGTCTAAGATATGAACTAAGAAAAACATCAACTAAATATACACTAAGCACTAATAGCATAAAAACAATATGCTGAAGTGGATATTAAAGAAGTGGATATTAAAGTGATTAATGGCTTCAAACATCTGCTAAGCTCATGGCAAAAACCAACACAGACATGTTCCTGATTTTAGTATTTTACATAGCTTTATAATGTAGTGGTTTTGTTTAATTTTTTAATTTAAATAATTTTCTTTTATTTTTCCAGTTCATATGCTTTTCTATGATTGTCTACTGTTGTACTGATAAATATCTCCTGGAGGGTAAATGTAAACTACAAACCAGATTCCAAAAAAGTTGGGACACTAAACAAATTGTGAATAAAAACTGAATGCAATGATGTGGAGGTGCCAACATCTAATATTTTATTCAGAATAGAACACAAATCACAGATCAAAAGTTTAAACTGAGAGAATGTATCATTTTAAGGGAAAAATATGTTGTTTCAAAATTTCATGGCGTCAACAAATCCCAAAAAAGTTGGGACAAGTCCATTTTTACCACTGTGTGGCATCCCCCCTTCTTCTTACAACACTCAACAGACGTCTGGGGACAGAGGAGACCAGTTTCTCAAGTTTAGAAATAGGAATGCTCTCCCATTCATGTCTAATACAGGCCTCTAACTGTTCAATCGTCTTGGGCCTTCTTTGTTGCACCTTCCTCTTTATGATGCACCAAATGTTCTCTATAGGTGAAAGATCTGGACTGCAGGCTGGACATTTCAGTACCCGGATCCTTCTCCTACGTAGCCATGATGTTGTGATTGCTGCAGAATGTGGTCTGGCATTATCTTGTTGAAAAATGCAGGGTCTTCCCTGAAAGAGATGACGTCTAGATGGAGCATATGTTGTTCTAGAACCTGAACATAGTTCTCTGCATTAATGGTGCCTTTCCAGACATGCAAGCTGCCCATGCCACAAGCGCTCATGCAACCCCATACCATCAGTGATGCAGGCTTCTGAACGGAGCGTTGATAACAACTTGGGCTATCCTTGTCCTCTCTGGTCCGGATGACATGGCGTCCCAGCCAATGTTCCCTCTAATTTTTCTGGGCATACACACAAGCTCTCTGAGCAAACTGACGACCACTATGAGCAACCTCAGGACGTGCTCACCTGTTATAAATCTGGGATCATAGAAAGTTACATGGCTTATTAAAAGAATCAGATTACAGCAGCAACTTCCATGAGTTTGCTTTTAATATAAGTGATTTGTCCCACTTAAAATGAAAAAACAAAAACATAAAGAATCATTTCACAATGAATTGATCTTTATTCTTTATATTGTAACTTTTAGCTGAATGCATGCAGCTCAAAAACCTGTTTTATTTAACTAGAGACTTTATTATCTCATTTGAATTACAGTTTTAACCCTTTAACTTTATTTATTCATGTTTCTCAGAGGGAAAATCAACCTTCTTTATTAAACTGTCTTAAATTAAACTGTTTTAAATTAAACTGTCAACCTCAAATAAACTAGCCTGTATAAATAAAGGTTGAATGAATGAATCTAAATCAGGAGGGTGGACCAGTGTTTGCGTTCAGCTGTGTGTGTGTGTGTGTGTGTGTGTGTGTATGTGTGTGTCGGAGGGGGGGGGGAGCTTCTCGCTGAACATGCTTCATATTTGACTTCATTCAGATAAAAGACATGGTGTGGATTATTGATCATAACTCTGAGTTTACTTGATCTAACAACAAGATTTAAAATCTGTAGTTTTAACACTTATTTAAATTGAGTCGCTGAGATGCAGAGTACATACCTGCGCTCTCTGATTCGCTCCAAAAGGAGGACACATCGTCTGTCAGAGGAGGTGCCGTGCCAGACACGTTGGAGGAGAAATTGAGGCAGAGCGCCTCTTGTTTCTAAAGTAAAACTATATTTTGTCCACCCGGTGTGACGAACTCTGTCTTCCACATGATTAAACTGTGAAGCTGCACACACACAAGCATGCTTTTCAGGACCCGCCTTTCCTGTTAACTGATTGGTCAAAACAATGCGAGCTTCAATGTGATTGGATGTAATCGCACGTGCTAGACCCGCCTTTCCTGTTAGTGATTGGTCAAAACAACGCGAGCTTCAATGTGATTGGATGCAATCGCTGTCCATCAATCATAAGTTGAGGCGGACCTGCGGGTTGACGAGTTAAATTTAGATGCGCGCACAGATGTTATTGTGCGCTGAGGATGTCTGGGAGGTGCGCAATTGCGCACCTGCGCAGCTTAGAGGGAACATTGGTCCCAGTGTTCCATAAAGAACTTCAAACCGTGACTCATCTGACCACAGAACAGTCTTCCATTTTACCACACTCCATTTTAAATGACCCCTGGCCCAGTGCAAACGTCTGAGCTTGTGGAGCTTGCTTAGAAATGGCTTCCTCTTTGCACTGTAGAGTTTCAGCTGGCAACGGCGGATGGCACGGTGGATTGTGTTCACTGACAATGCTTTCTGGAAGTATTCCTGAGCCCATTCTGTTATTTCCTTGACAGTGGCATTCCTGTTTGAGGTGCAGTGACGTTTAAGGGCCCGGAGATCACGAGCATCCAGTAGAGTTTTACGGCCTTGACCCTTACGCACAGCGATTGTTCCAGATTCTCTGAATCTTTTGATGATGTTATGCACGGTTGATGATGATAACTTAAAAGTCTTTGCTATTTTACGCTGGGTAACACCATTCTGGTATTGCTGCACTATCTTTCTGTGCAACAATGGTGGAATTGGTGATCCTCTTACCATCTTGGCTTCTGAGAGACACTGACACTCTGAGAAGCTCTTTTTATACCCAATCATGTTGTCAATTGACCTAATTAGTGTTAATTGGTCTTCCAGCTGTTCGTTATATGCTCAATTTCCTTTTTCCAGCCACTTATTGCTACTTGTCCCAACTTTTTTGGGATTTGTTGACACTGAAATTTTGAATCAACATATTTTTCCTTTAAAATTTTACATTTACTCAGATTAAACTTTTGATCTGTCATCTATGTTCTATTAAGAATAAAATATTGACATTTGCCATTTCCACATCCTTGAATTCAGTTTTTATTCACAATTTGCTTAGTGTCCCAACTTTTTTGGAATCCGGTTTATACAGTATATCTTGGCTGCAAATATTCAATCAAGCAGCGAAGCAGGCAGTCTGATTTCAGTCAGCTGCACTCAGTCTGCTCCTCCTCCGAGACGGGCAGACTGAGCGCAGCTGACAGATATTAGACAGCCTGCTTCGG
Source organism: Garcialebias charrua (assembly GCA_038048925.1). Lineage (NCBI taxonomy): Eukaryota > Metazoa > Chordata > Actinopteri > Cyprinodontiformes > Rivulidae > Garcialebias > Garcialebias charrua. The sequence continues at coordinate 9,591 of JBBPBX010024302.1, read as the reverse complement.
ACTAAACGAGAGGAACACACCGCTGAAGCCAGGGAGCTCGAACGTCCAAAGTAAAACTAACTTTACAACAGTGCCTGGTTAAACAATCCTTGTGCTCTTTAATGTGGTGCTTTTTCAGATGTTTATTAAGTTTGATGTATTGTAGGTCGCAACGGAGCTTTCTTCTCTTGGTACAGCAGCTCTGCAGACATTGCACGTTGCTGTCTTGTGGTGTTTAGTGTAAAATACTTCCACACAGCGGACATGTTGAGATGAAAAGTTGGTTAGCCGTTAGCCACAGTGCTGCTCTCAGTCCTCATGTATTTACTCACATTTTAGCTGGCTTCAAACTATGAAATGAATTTCCTTCAGAAAATCCATTCCATAGTTTGATTCCCTGCCTTGCAGAGCAGCCGGCAGGGAATCACATGTAGAGATGTTTCAGCAGACATAGACATTCATCATGGATCAGAAATCTCTGCAGATTCATTTATTTTTGGACCAAGTTTCCCCATTAGAGCAGTGGGGTATAATTTATATACAACATGGTCGGGGTTCATAGTTTAAGGTGGTGGGTGGAGTTGTTCAGTGGACGTCTATCTGCTCCTGTTCTAGGATCAGTAGTTTAGCCAAGTCACAACAAAGAGGGGATGGGGTGCCGGAGATCCCCACTGGGGGGGAATCTCAGGAAAGTGTTTTGTGTTTATGTTTGTAAATGTTCAATGTTTTCAAGGTACTATGTTTTTCAAATTGCAAATTGCAAATTTCAACAGCCGAGACAAAAAACAAAAAGTGCTGATATATGGACATTAAATGAATGAGTACTGAATCCATTGTTGATGTGATCTCCTGGAACGTAAGAGGCCTTAGGAAACTGATCAAACTCAAAAAAGTAATGAATAGACTTAAACAATATCAGCCCAAAGTGGTTTTTTTTTTTACAAGAAACACACTTACTTGCGAACGAAATTGTTAAACTAAGAAGAAGATGGCCAGGTCAAGTTTTTTCAAGCTCATTTTCTCCACATGCTAGGGGAGTAGCAATTTTGATTCATAAATCTTTACCTATTGGTATAAAAAAAGTTATCACAGACCCTGCTGGGAGATTCATAATAATCCAAGCTTCACTGATGAACCAAAACTTTGTTTTGGTTAACCTATATGGTCCCAATGTAGACGATCCTGACTTTTATAATAATTTGTTTCTTTCTATTACAGCTTTGCATGGGGATGTAGTCTGTGCTGGAGACTTTAACTGTACTTTAGACCCAAATCTTGATAGAGCATCAGGATTAGATTCATCACACCTTAAAAGTAGACGGGTTATACAACATTTTATGTCTGAACTTAACTTAAGAGACATATGGAGAATCCAGAATCCTACAAAGAGAGAATATTCGTGCCATTCAACTACTCATAATAGCTATAGCCGCATTGATTATTTTTTTAATTTCAAATTCTTTAGTTGCGAGAATTAAAGATTGTGCATATAATAGCATATTAATCTCCGACCATTCATTATGCCTACTTAAATTTTCACCCTCAACTGCAATTAGACGTACAGGTAGTCCCCGATTTACGAGCGAGATCCGTTACAACGAGGCACTCGTAAACCGGAAATCTCGTAATTTGGAACGGCCGCCACGCTTCTCGTAAGTCCGGAAATTCGCTCGTAAATTGGAACGGTTTTGCTAGCGCGACTACAAACACTCGTTTTTCATCGAAAAACTGCTTATGAGTGCATAAAAATGATCGGAAACGTGTGTCCACATGTTTAGCTAACGAACTGTGGTGAAAAAACACAGGAAAACTCAGTATTTTTTGCGTTTTTTCCAATAATTCGCCAGCTCGTAAGTCTGGAACCTCGTAGATCAGAGCGCTCGTAAATCGGGGACTACCTGTAATCCTATCTGGCGTTTAAAACCACACTGGTTACAAATGCTTAAATTTCTGAAATACATTGAAAAAAATATTGATGTTTACTTTGACTTTAATAAATCTGAGACTACAGCAACTATCAGATGGGAAGCATTTAAGGCTTTTATACGAGGTCAAATGATGAGCTACACAAAAAACGAAGTTAATAAAACTCTCATGGAGATGGTAAAACTTGAAGAACAAATAAAAGAGACTGAGCTCGAGATAAATCTAAAAGGTTCTAAAGAAAAACAAAAAGAATTGCTAATATTGAGGGCAAAATATGATGAACTATCAACAAATAAAGCTACATCAGAGATATTCAGATTGAAACAATCCTACTACGATCGGGGAGAGAGGGCAGGGAAACTTCTAGCCTGGCGCATTAAGGCTATACAGAATGAGAGGGCAATAAATGAAATTACAACTGGAAATGATAATACTAGCGATCCTCAAAAAATTAATGATCTTTTTAAAGATTATTACTCAAAATTATATACGTCTAAAGGACACATACCACAAGAGTCGTTAAATATCTTTCTCAATTCAATAAACACTCCCACACTTAGTGAAACAGCTAAATTAGAACTGGATATACCAATAACTATAGAGGAACTCTCAAATGCAATAGATAAACTAAATTCAGGAAAGGCACCCGGCCCAGATGGGATTCCTATGGACTTGTATAAAATATTTAAAAACAAACTATTACAGCCCCTCCATAATATGATAGCGGAAAGCTACAACTTTAAAGAATTCAGTTTCATTGAGAAACGCGATCATAACAGTCTTACCTAAACCCGGGAAACCTCACACTAGATGCGAATCTTTCCGACCAATCTCTCTTATAAACTCTGATGCCAAAATAATATCCAAAGTACTAGCAATTAGGCTTGAGAAATTTTTACCGTATCTTTCTAATCCTGATCAGAATGGTTTTATTAAAGGGAGGCAAGCCCATCACGGTATCCGTCGCGTACTAAATATAATTCATGAAAATTATGAACATCCCGATACAGCTTTACTTTCACTCGATGCGGAAAAAGCATTCGATAGAGTGGAACATAATTACCTCTATAGAGTTCTTTCTCAATTTGGCATGGGAAGTTATTTCATAAATTGGATTAAAATAATTTATAACAAGCCCAACGCCTCAGTTATAACTAATAATATAATATCCAAACCATTTAATCTAGCTAGGGGCACGCGTCAAGGATGTCCTCTCTCGCCCCTGCTCTTTATCCTAGCAATTGAGCCATTAGCTATTGCCATAAGGAATAATCAAAATATACACGGTATCAAAATTAAAAATATTGAATCTAAAATTGGACTCTTTGCCGACGACATTATTTTAATGTTGTCTAAGCTGAATTGCTCAATTCCCCAACTACTCAAGATTATCAATGAGTTTGGTTATATTTCCGGTTATAAACTTAACGAATCAAAATCTGCCATCCTTTTTTTAAATCAAGCTGAAAGAGAGACTCCACCAATTCTAACCACATTTCAGGTGGCAAAAGACAGCCTTACTTACTTAGGCATTAAAATTACTCCAAAAATGGATGATCTGGTTGGTGCAAATTATACGCCGGTGACTAACTCAATAAGAGAATCAATTGACAGATGGTCTACCTTGCCTATATCTATGATTGGCCGTATAAACACTCTTAAAATGAACGTGCTTCCTAAATTTTTATATCTTTTTCAGGCTATTCCCCTTAATCCTCCCGATGGATTTTTTAATAAAATCCAAAAAATCTTCAATAAATTCATCTGGAATAACAGACGAGCTAGAGTACGTTTATCATTACTATATCTTCCATATGATAGAGGAGGACTGAGGGTACCAAACCTCAGATGGTATTACTGGGCTTCCCAACTTTCTAGTGCATCTTGCTGGTTTTCACCAACTATCCTGCCGTGGGTAAAAATAGAAAATATAAACACCTCTACCTTATCCCTAAATTCATATCTATACTCAAGGAAATGCAAAGATTTAATAAAAAACACTTCAAACCCTTTTGTTAAAAACACTATCCGAGTATGGTACGATGTACATAAATTCAAAAATGAAACACCAATATTATCCCAGTTTTCTCCGATCTGGGGCAATATGTCATTTGAACCAGGTAGGAAAGATATGGGTTTTAAAACATGGTATTCAAAGGGTTTACGCAAAATCGCTGATTTATTTGATAAAGGGATTATGGTCGGCTTTGAAGATTTGAAACAGAAATTCAACATTTCAAATAAACATTTTTTTAAGTTCATGCAAGTTAGAAATTTTATCTTAAGTACTCAAAAATCGATAGCATTACCTACTCTTACTTCTATAGAAGAGTTAGCAACAAACAGTCAGTTAAGGAAAGGTCTAATATCTTGCTTTTATAACAGTATCAAGGAGAGCTCTCAGACCTCCTCAGAAGACAAAAGAATTGCATGGTGTGAGGACTAGGGGTTGAACGAGTACATAATTTTTAACCTCGACATTAACATAAAAAAACTCGAACGACGCTCGAGTAGCCGATGACGTCACAGTGTCTTATGATGCAAAATAAATAAATAAATATAAATGCATAAAAACCGTCTTTACAAAAAGAAAAAAAAGACCAACAAAACATTGGGAGCATTTATTATGCTCCTATCATTTATCATACTGCAGATAAGTCACAGGAAAAACAAAACTATTAGTTATTATTATTAATATTAAAAGTGAAAGTATACCGTGCGGCGCTGAAACCGAAACTGAAAAACAAATGGGGCAACACCGCACCACAGCCTGAAGTGCTGTGCAATTTAGGTTTACTTTTAGAGATTAATGTGTTTATAGGTTTTTTTAATAGGTCTAGAGAGATTAATATGTTGCTTTTGTTTGTGAAACGAGAGAGGAAGCTGCCGTGTTATATATGTGGCCTGCAATGCAACACCGCCACCTGCTGCCAGTCACAATCTACGGTGGTCAGAGAACAGAAAATCAACAGGAAATAGCGCATTTTATAAATTAAAAACTGTTTTACCTTTTTGACAAGACTGCCTGCTCCATTTACATCCGTGCGCACAAAGGAATCCATTTTGTGGCGTCTACTAAAAGCTAAAAGCTACCTCGCGCGCTGTGAAATGTGACGTGATGACGTCACTACGGGTACTCGAGGTGGACAAAAAAGCCTCGATAGAAGTCAAAGCACTCGATCTGTCGAAAACTCGGGTATTCTGTTAATGCACTAGTGAGGACTTGAAATGTAATGTATCAGTAGAGGAATGGCAGAGGGCCTGTTTGAAAGCACAGACGCAATCTATTAATACTCAATTTAAAGGCACGGTCGGCGATTTCTGGAAAGCCCTGAAACTTAGGAAAAATTTTAACAGAGACCTTTCTCCCTCCTCCCCCTTGCACTCTGGCTGACCTGCAACTCCGCCTCCTTAGCTCCTCCTTCACAGCATGGCCAGACTCGTGAACGCGCATGCTTGTAAACACAGTTGTAATGGCGTTGGCGCATTCACCGGTAAGGATGGACTATTTCTTTCTCAAATCTTTGCGTATTTGTAATAAAGTATCGTAAATTATGTATAACCCTTTCAATAAGTTATGTTATATTACTTTGCTGCAGTGTGTGACATTTTATCTGTGTTACGCTAGCCTGGCCCTCGCCCTCCTGCACAGCTCCGCTCAATTCTCATTTCCCTTCACTGCACAGTCTGGGACTTCTCTCATCCACAAGGATTTCTCCGGTAGATTTTTGTTCGGACCAATCAGAGAACAGAAGGGGCGGAGTTTTTGGCCCCTAACCTACGCCCCCACCTGTCCCAGCGCAGCCAGCTCGCAGCGCATGTTCTCATTCAAAGCGATGCAGGAGTCCTGCATCGAGGACTGTTGTATAAATGACACAAAATGTATTAATTTCCCCTTCTTAATCCCTTATCTGGAGTTTTCTTTTGTTTTTTTGGCCAAAAGTCAAGTGTTCGCTCCCTCCTCCTCCTCCTTCTCCTCCTCTCCCTCCGCTGAACACGGAAATGCCCCCACCTGTCCCAGCGCGCAGCCAGCTCGCAGCCGCATGTTCTCATTCAAAGCGATGCATGACTGTTTTATATGTGACACAAATTTATTAATTTCCCCTTCTTAATCCCTTATCTTGAGTTTTCTTTTGTTTTTTTCCCAAAAGTCAAGTGTTCGCTCCCTCCTCCTCCTCTCCCTCCGCTGAACAAGGAAACGTCTCAGGTTGTCACGAGAGAATTAAAGTCAGGTTTTAAGTTGCTGCCCGAGTCCCATCAGATTTCCTGGTCTTCTGGTGTGTTGGACCAGCGCTCCATGGTTTTATTTTATTAGGACGTTTTATTATCATATATTATAAACACAGAATATACAACGGAGCGAGAGAAAATTCAGCAGGAGGCGGAGCTGAAGTCAAGTTCAGAAGACCACAGGGGAGCAGCCATCAGTAGAGCCCACGCCTCCAGCAAGAATCGTTTGTCAATGGACAGATCCCAGACCCTTGTCTGAAGCGAAGTGAAGGACAGGGTATGGTTTCAACCAGGCTAGTGTTACGCATCTAGAGTTTTGAAACATTGTCGATGGTCTTCAGACGAGGATTTTACACCCAGAGGGACCTACTGTCCGAAGAAGAGGAAGCCAGCTGCGTGAAGACACTCATCACAGCTCCTGAAGACTCGAACCTGGGTTGATGCACTCCAGCTGGACTTGTTCAGATTCTGGTTTTGTTACATAATGAGATTCAATGCTCACAGGGGGAGTTGATGAAAACAAACACAGGATCAATGTTCTCATAGTCACCATGTTTTCATGCAAACATTAAATTGATGATTCTTCATGAACATGCAGTGAAATCAGTTTCTATTTGAAAGCACAGCAACAAAATCTTTGTTTTTTTATTGATTTAGTTTATTAAAGCTGGGGTATGTAGCTTTTTTTATAAACATATTTCTTCTCTCTGTCACTATTATATATCTATCTATCTATATATCTATATATATATATATATACTATATATATATATACA
>JBBPBX010024301.1:0-19060 GCA_038048925.1 Garcialebias charrua | reverse complement strand
ATTATCTTCAATCAAAGCTCTGCAGCTGTAAAGACATACAGTTACACGGCGCTGTGAAGCCATGGCTGAGGATTTAACCCAGCAAATGTGGAAGGACATCGAGATTGTGAGTGTTTCTCCTTGCAGTTGGACGAATTTACAGATTTGAGTGACAGCCCAGATGTGCATCTTCATTCGTATGGTGTTTAGTGATCTCGCTGCAAAAGAAGAGCTATTGACAATACTTCCCATGAAAGAACAGACGCGAGGAGAGGACATATTTCAGACGTTTAAAAACTTTATTGAGAAAACTCTGCTCCCACTGTACAAATTGGTGTCTATCACCACAGATGGAGCACCTGCAATGGTTGGGCATGTGAATGGATTTATTGCCAAGTGCAGGCAGGATGATGCGTTCCCAGACTTCTTGAATTACCATTGCATAATCCACCAACAAATGTTATGCGCTAAAATGCTCAACATGAAAGAGATCATGGATGTGGCAACGAAGATCGCCTGTTCTATTCGAGCCAGATCTCTTCAAAGACGGTTATTCCGTTCCGTGCACATCTGGAGAAGGCTGAATGCGACCACTCTGAGTTGTTGCTACATACTGATATGAGATGGCTTAGTCGTGGGAAATTCCTCCAAAGATTTTGTGAACTCTGTTCGGAGATTAAAGAGTTTTTCCATGTATTTGGACATGCAGAATACAAGCAACTAAATGATGGTCAATGGCTGTTGGACTTGGCATTTTTAACTGATCTGACAAACTTGTTGAATTACCTTATTCTAGAGCTGCAAGGAAAAGCCAAAACAGTGACCAATATGATTAGCTCAGTTAACGCTTTCAACAACGCTGTTCCCTTGCCCGGACATGGGTCACCACTGGGGCCCTACTCTCATACCTGCAAACTCAGAAGGGATGAAAAAGGTGACAAATGTTGCGCCAACCCGCCAACTCCACCCCCCACCCCCCAGAAAGATTTTGTAATTTTTTTAACATGCCTCAGGTAAAACTCATTTACGAACCTACTTTAATGAGGACATACGTAAATAGGAAAGACTGTGTCAACTAAAAATATTAACAAACATCTACAGCAGTAGCAAGCCAAATACAGCGGAACATTTTGCTAACAACGCGCTGCTCCGAGTCAACAGATGCATTTACAAACAGTCTTAAGACTTATCTCTTCAGACAGGCTTTTGGTTAATTTTGTACATTGATTTTAGAGTTTGTTATGTTTTACCTTTTTGTATAGTACTTCTGTGATTTTATGATTTTATTTTTCCTTTTGTAAAGCACTTTGTGACTCTCATGTCTGTGAAATGTGCTACATAAATAAAACTTACTTACAGGTAACCCCCTACCTACGACTCCATCGACCTACGGCAACCCGGACCTACAAACGTATCATATTTAATAAAAAAATGAAATTTTTTTTTTTTTTTAATTTTTTTGTGTTTAAATGTTCTTAATTTCATGTGTACAGCACTTTGTTGCAGCTGTGGTTGTTTTAAAGGCTTTATAAATAATAATTATGATAAAAATGATCATTTCTGATCATTTTTGTCATAATTACGCAATAATTGTGCAACCTCCGGTCATAACAGGAAATGCTACAAGAAGAAGGTCTCCAGTTTACACGATCACAAGTTAAAGCAGAACACCGGAGGCCATTTTAGGTCAGTCACGGCTGCCGGCTTTGAAGACTGCGTGGCCCAGGATTGCCTCATATGGATTAATTACTAGCTGGAAACGGCTCTGTGAACTCTGTGGACGTCTCAGGCAGCCGCAGATTGATCGCCGATCGCTCAGTCATCGCGCCAGGCCGCCGCGCGAACACCTCCGGCCTGGCTAGCTCCAGAAGCTAACACGGGCTGCAGCAGCTGCCGGCTTTGAAGACTGCGTGACCCAAGATTGCCTCATATGGATTAATTACTAGCTGGAAACGGCTCTGTGAACTCTGTGGACGTCTCAGTCAGCCGCAGATTGATCGCCGATCGCTCAGTCATCGTCGCGCCGCGCTGCCGCACGAACACCTTCGGCCTGATGTCGGCTTTGACCACCTCAAAGTAAGAAATTATATTTTTATTTATTTTATATTTTTATTACTGTACTGTATTAATTAATTACATAGTGTTAGGTGTGTTAGGATAGGCGAAGTACAGTACTTGGTACCACAAAAGAAAAAAGGACATCCCCGAGTGACAAATGGACGGACCGACCTGCGAACAGATCGACCTGCGAACGGTTCTTAGGTCCGGAACTCGATCGTAGGTAGGGGGTTTGCTGTACTTACTTACTAACAGTAAAAACTCATTTCTTAAATGTATTGCCCGAAAATTTTGAAAAGTAGATGCCATTTCCTGCATTCTGGAGTATTTTAACAAGTTGTTAAAGGGGACCACAGATGCAAAATTCACTTTTTAATGTTTTTTTTTAACTCAACTTTGGGTATTTACTTCATAAAAAAACAGTCCTTGTGCCAAAAAAATGCACCCAGTGGTTTATTTACTCTAAGTAGATTTATTTATTTTTGATAAATACACCTGGATTCACACTTCCTGCAGTTATTGACGTCACAAGCCGTAGCCAATCACCTCAAACCTGAGTCCAGCCCCTCACCTAGCAACCCCTGGTTAGGCTCAACCCACTTCTGTATTAAACACATGACTGTTGTTTTTCATGATTTCATCTCATCTTTTGTTTATATGTTCTTAATTTCATGTGTACAGCACTTTGTTGCAGCTGTGGTTTTTTTAAATGGCTTTATAAATAAAGTATAATTGTTATTTTTATGTTTTAGTTCAATTTTTAGTGTATTTGCGATCGCTCCCAACGCGCAGCCGGCAAAAATTAAACGAGCGGACTCCCGGCATAGGGACCGGCGGCAACGGGACACTGCTTCTGGCGGATGGAGCGGAGCTTCAATTGTACAGCCTCGTTGCAGCCTTGCAGCAGCCTCGCAGCAGCGAGGACCTTCTCCTTACGGATTAATTTACGGGAGACACTTGGTGAACTTTGTGTTGTCTTGACTGGAACAGCGATAACTCCCAAAATCTCCGCGTGCAACGAGCGGAGCTGGCGAACACCGGAAGAGGAACAAGCTAACATTAGCTTCGGATTCGGCAGGTCTCATGCTAAAAGGAGCAGCAAATTGCGGCGCGCTCAGACGGGTTTCGGTAAGTTATCTTAAGCTAGCACTAACAGTAAGTCAAATGAGTAATAAAAAAAGAGCTAATTTTAAAACAACAACACATTACAGATACTGGCTGTTACAGAGGGCGTAAACAGATCGTTGAAGGGCGTGGACTTCAAGAAACCGGTCGTTCAAAACGAAAGTTAAAAATGGCAGAATTAAAAAGGGTATAATTGATTATCTAATAATTATTTTGTGCATTAAATTGAAGGAATAGGGTCTGGATATCCCACAGAAATACCATAAAAATTTAAAAAATACATCTGAGGTCCCCTTTAAACATCTATGTTTACCTACATGTAAACACTTGATTCTAGGGGTGTAACGATACACAAAACTCACGAGACGAGACGAGAAAATCACAGATCTCGCGAGAACGAGACGAGATTTTAACATTAGTTCAAGAAAACTTCAAAGATCGGTTTTATGCCGCAAAAAGGCTTTTATTCTGTTTTAACATGTATTACAAACCCAACTGATGTCTTCATTTTACTGATTGAATCTCCTTAGACCTTAGAACGTTCAACTTTGTTAAAAAAAATAGATATTCACGCAGGACTTTCCACATAAATATCCGCATCAGCGCTGAATCTGCAGCCGTCACTCACCAGTGTTGCCAGATTGGGCGGTTCACCGCGATTTTCCTTCTGCCTTTTGCGGGTAAAGAGTGCTTTGGGTGGGTGGGACTCTATCTGGCAACACCGGTCACACCGGTGTTTACACGCGTGTCTTTACATTCGGGGCAGCGTCGGCAGCGCCGGGACCCTCCATCAATGTAGAGGCGTCTCGTCTGCGGCACCGGGACCCTCCATCAGTAGTTGGGGCGTCTTCTATAGCAACTTCATCCGGCGAAGCCATGCTGTCCGTGACGCTGACTTGCTAGGGGCTCTGCTAGCGCTAGCATTAGCATCTCGCGAGACAACGTTACCTCTCAACGAGAGATATCGCGGGAGTTTAATATTGCGAGATCTCGTACAACGAGATCTCGTTACATGCCTACTTGATTCAATAACTATTTTAGAGACAGCTAACAAAATAAAGTCAGGTCCTTTGGACTAGGGGTGGGCGATATGGCTCAAAAATTATATTGTGATATTTCAGAGCATTATCACAATAACGATAAATTTCGTGATATAACGGGAAAAAAAACAGAAATCAAATTTATTTATTTGACAAAATTAACTTAACATGTTGCTTTGCAGTATTATATAAAATTTTAAAAAACAAGGGGTAATTTTACTGAAATTACTTTATTTAGTAAAGTATTCAGTCTCCAAGTATAAAATAAAAATGATCTGTTATTTAAATTGAAAAAGTCTGCACAAAATATAGATCAACAAAATCCACCACAAAAAATAAAGTGCAGGTGTAGTTTCCTAAAACAACTAAATAAAATGAAGCTTAAGATCTGTTGGGCATAAATGTAACATAAAACAAAATACTGTATGTTGCCTAACTGAAGAATAACTTTCACAAGTTGTAACAAGGTGATCAGCTGATCCTGAAGCGTGTTGGTGTTTCAGCTTCATCTATTCATGCAGGAATGATTCATTTTCTGACTGATCCGTCTGATCACCTGCCTCTTGACCGCAGTGAAGTTATTTTCAAGTTGGACGTTGGATATTCGAGCTCCGTGTCTTCATCGGTGCGGTGCTCTCGTCAGTCTGCTTCATGGAGTCTGATTAATATGACTTAAAATAGAAAACAAATGACTGTGCCTCATTTATAGACTAGCAGAATTATTTCAGTGATTTTGGGTCAACAGGTCACATGACTTGGAAGCTATTGAGGAAAAACCCACAGATTTATGAAATATTAAATTGTGAAAAATTACAAAATGCATAAAAATGATAAATAAACAGCTGTGCCTCATAGGCCTGGTCTTGGAGAGTAGTTTGATGTAAGATTTGTGTGGGTGGCTCAAAAGACCTGAATGGTATTGACCAAAAACAGTGATTTATTAAATATTAAATTGCGAAAAATACAAAATGCATAAAAATGATAAATAAACAGCTGTGCCTCGCAGATCTGGTCTTGGAGAGTAGTTTGATGTAAGATTTGTGGCTCAAATCATGTAAAATATATATATTTTTGTTTCTAAAGAGTGACGCGGTCGAAAATTTGTTGACGGTCCCTAAGTGCACCATGACGTCTCTGAGAAGGGGCAGACTCAGCGCGGCTGCCCGAAATCAGACTCCATGAAGCGGACTGACGAGAGCACAGCACCGATGAAGACACTGAGCTCGAATATCCAACTTCCAACTTGAAAATAACTTCACTACGGTTTCCTCTTGGTCCGTGGAGAGCCGCGCGTGTACCGACAGTTTTTAGAGCGAGGGAAACACTGCAGCTGCTCAGAGCGGGGTGGGAGGCATTTGATCCTCTGTACTCGCAGTAGAGCAGGGGGGAGAGAAGCTGACACGACGCGCAGTTTGTTTTTATCATTTTAGCTGACGTTACACCAGTACAGACTGGTGGAGGGGGGTGCGCGCAGTTTAGTTTGAAGCGCTCGGTTGGGAGGCGGGGCGCCCTTACCTATTACGTCATGAAATTAGCATATCATGATATAACTTTTTTGCCCGAGCAAGCTATTTTTACCGGTATTATCGTCAACGATATGATATGACCCAGCCCTACTGTGGACAGATTAAAATTTTGTTGAAATTATTATTGATCATGCATCAGGATATTTTAGATACCCCTCATTCAACTAGTTCATATGAACATCATCCTGTTTTTAAACTCGCTCCTGTGGCTAATGAAATTAATGAGACAATTTATCACAGTGACTTTAGGGGTGCAATTGACTTTTATTTTGTTAATTTTTATTTAGTTTTATTGGTAACACAACATGCCATTTTACTTAACAATGGTGACACTCAAATGCACATGTAAAAATAAGAATACTATATTAACTTTACCCAATGAACAGGTGACATTTTAATAACCACCAACAGTGAATTGAGGAGGGGCTTTTTACAGTTTTCTGATTTAGTGATAGACTCATATCAGCATCACTGATTTTAACTATTTTACTTTCCAGACAATTCGTGTTACCTGGGCTCTTTCTCGTCTACAGCATAAGGTAAATTTTGCTCTTTAACGACTTTTGACTTTAGGAAAAAATACATTTATTAACATATACCAATATAATCAGGACTTTTTTTACTGCTGCTGGTTTTTTTACAACTACGAATTTTACGACTCGGTCATGTTTACGTTTATCTCTGTGGTTCTCTTGTGTCGTGTCGTCACTTTTCAAAGCACATTTCGCACAGTTTTTTTTATTTTTTACGAAGCGTCGAGCTCCCACACTTTAGAGGACTTGGTCGAACAATTTTCTCTGCGTCTGTCATTTGTAAAATTGTCCTAATTTCCTTTAAAAACACCCTCTCTAATCTGCTTCCGCCTCCCCACTCACCCTGTTCAACTCGCGCTGCGGCTCTGTTTTTTTATTTATTTACTTTATTCAGTTCAAAGATTTCGCTGTCGTCCCCGCCCACCATCGTCTGTCTTGAGACTGTGATCGGCTAAATCTCGCGCTCCAACAAAGATGTTTTATTGTCGAGAAGATGCCTTGCTGTGTCTTGAAATCCAGTTACAGGTAGTCCCCGATTTACGAGCGAGATCCGTTACAACAAGGCGCTCGTAAACCGGAAATCTCGTAATTTGGAACGGTTGCCATGTCTCTCGTAAGTCCGGAATTTCGCTCGTAAATTGGAACGGTTTCGCTAGCGCGACTACAAACACTCGTTTTTCATCAAAAAACTGCTTATGAGTGCATAAAAATGATCGGAAACGTGTGTCCATATGTTTAGCTAACTAACTGTGGTGAAAAAACACATGAAAACTCAGTATTTTTTGCGTTTTTTCCAAAAATTCGCCAGCTCGTAAGTCTGGAACCTCGTAGATCAGAGCGCTCGTAATTCGGGGACTACCTGTAGTGGGAAATGATGCATTCTAAGGCCCTGTTTACACAGACACTGTGGGGGGAAACTGAGGTTTGGGGTATGTTGATCAGATGAAAAGTTTTACGTTTACACGGGCGAATTCAAGTGTTTAGATGGATCTGCTCGAATCTCCCCCCTCCCTCATGACCCCCCCTTCCCCTGATGAATTCACTGTAGTTACCATGCCGGGCCATTAGATGGTGCTGTGAATTTTTGAACCTTCACTATTGCGCATGCGTGCTGCGTCAGTCTGTTTTCCTCTCTGGCTAAAAGTTCAGCTAACAACAAGTTGTTGTCAACAAGTTAACAACAAGTTAAAGCTGGAATTTGGATAAGAGTCGACTGATTTGACACCAAGTGGGACCGCTTCATCTAACAAGCTGCACACCAGTTGCTGAGCGGACCGGAACCGAGTCAACATGTCGGACTTTAGTCCGTGAGAATCAGCTGATTTACAGCAGCGCTACAAGGTACATAATGTTCTTAATAATTTTTCCTTGTGTTTACTTCGATCACAGAACAACCAACTGAGGTTTTATTTTTATTTTCCTGCGAGGTCGAAGCTCTCGTTCCACGAAGCGGACCGGTGCCGGTTCGGATGTGGGTCCAGTGTCCACCAGGATGAAAACAGAAGAGTCCAGTTCATAACAGTTCGGTTAACGTGTTTTTAAAAGTGTTCAGTTTAATTCTCAGTGTTTGTGATATACAGTTTGTGGTGTTGAATAAATAAATAAAATTAAAAATCAACCTGGTGTCTTCATTTTCAACATGCAGCATGTTAGGCATGACGTAACGAGTACAGATCGATTAATTTAGCTAAGATAAATTTATATATCTCCCACGCTAACATAAATACTGTTTATTATTGTTAAACTGTTATTATATAGCACATTTATGACCGTTGTCAGAGCTTGGTCCGCATTGCCGGCAGTAAGTCAGGCTCGTTTCCAGTAAGAGTTGGACTCCGCCAAGGTTGCCCTTTGTCACAGATTCTGTTCATAACTTTTATGGACAGAATTTCTAGATGCAGCCAAGGTGTTGAGGGGATCCGTTTTGGTGGCTTTAGAATCAATTCTCTGTTTTTTGCAGATGATACCATACCATACCATTTTATTTATAAAGCACTTTAAACAAGAACAAGTCCACACAAAGTGCTGGACAAACAAACACGCAACAGGCAACACAGACAATGAAGTACAACACGAAAAACATAAAAACATTGCAGATCATAAATAAAACGATCCAATACAAATCAGCTGGCATTGAAAGCAATGGAGTAGTAGTGAGTTTTTAACCGGGATTTGAAAACCGAGAGGGAGGGGGCCTGTTTGATGAGCAGCGGTAACTCGTTCCAGAGTCTTGGGCCTGCTACAGAGAACGCCCTGTCACCCCTGCGCTTAAGGCGAGTTTCTGGAACTATTAAGAGTACCTGATCCTCTGACCTCAAAGCACGTGGAGGGACATATGGGTGTATCAGATCCGAGAGATAGGCGGGGGCGAGACTGTTCAGCGATGATGTGGTCCTATTGGCTTCATCAGGTCATTATCTACAGCCTTTGCTGGAGCGGTTTGCAGCCGAGTGTGATGTGGCCAGATCCTGGTCAAAAAAAGGGTAAAGTGCCCTCTCCAGGTCGGGGAGGAGGTCCTGCCCCAAGTGGAGGAGTTTAAGTATCTCGGGGTCTTGTTCACGAATGAGGAAAAGCTGGAGCGTGACATCGATAGGCGGATAGGTGCAGCGTCCGCAGTGAAGCAGGTGCTGTACCGGTCTGTCGTGGTGAAGAGAGAGCTGAGTCAAAAGGCAAAGCTCTCAATTTACTGATTGATCTACGTTCCCACCCTCATCTATGGTCATGAGCTTTGGGTTGTGACAGAAAGAACAAGATCTCGGATACAGTCAAGCGGCTGAAATTAGTTTTCTCCGCAGGGTGTCTGGACTCTCCCTTAAGGGCGAGATACACTCGAGCGTCCTCACGATACGCCAATACGCAGCGTACGTACGCCCCGTACGCAGCGTAGCCCCTCAGGGCAAGTACGCGCAAAAGTATTTTTTTACTACGCATACGCGATTCGCATACGCGATGCGCGGTGTCTGACCTAAACTTCCCCGGCGCCGGACTGTTTTGTATGTTACACAAATGAAATAAATTCCTCTTTTTTATCGCTGATCGGGCCTTTTCTTTTGTTTTTTTGCCTAAAGTCAAGTAACCGCTTCTTCCTCCGTTCACTCGATGAATGAAATGAATGAATTCAGGTCCTACCTGGGTGCGCGATGTTTTATATATTCCCTGGTGGGCTGTGTGCTGCAGGAAAAGCACTCCCTGTTATTATTTTTATTTCTGAGAGAACTTTTTATAACATATATAGTAGAAACACAGCAGAAGTCCAGCGAGCTGCTCATGTCAAGGTTTCACTTTCAACTAGGTTTCACTTTTCAGCTGACTCACTGAGCGCTGTCTGTCAATCAATTCAGTAGGCGTGTCAAAGTGACCAATCAGCGAGCTCAGTTGAGTCACTGCGTGTGCTGCTGCTCATATTACAACAAGGAGAACAAGAGCGTTTGAAAGCTGATAGTTTCTTGAAGTATAGCAGCAAAAACATACGCACAAAATATGCGCGTATACGCGCGTATACGGAGTCTGCTTCAGTGTATCTCGCCCTTTAGAGATAGGGTGAGAAGATTGGTCATCCGGGAGTTAGGGGTGGGCTATATGGATCAAAAATCATATTGTGATATTTCAGAGCATTATCACGATACTGTAATGATAAATTTCGTGATATAACCAAAAAAATAAATAAAATCAAATTTATTTATTTGACAAAATTAACTTAACATGTTGCTTTGCAGTGTTATATAAAATTTTAAAAAACAACAAGGGGTAATTTGACTGAAACTCAAATGCGGCCTTCGAAGCATACAGGAAAAAAAAATAAAAGAAAAAAGCATACAGGCCCTGAATTTAGACACAGCCTTAATTATCTTCTCTGCTAAGTGTGTAAAACTTGTTTTATCCTTGATTACTAGTTTGAATAGAACATGTCCAAACTGGGTATTATTAAGATTAAAACAACCTCCCTCTTCTTGACCTAATATTTTAGTTCCCAGATCTAGCGCTAGCTTCTGTTAGCATGCTAAGCTACAAACACAGACGACAGAATTACAAGTTCTTGTTAAGAAGCTAAATCTATTAACTACCTAGAAACCACAGCTAGCTAACATCGTCTGATGCTGAATGAAAACAACAAACCTGCACTCATTTTTCTCTCCAATTTGACAGTTCCTCTTCGTAATCTGAGATTATTCCTTCAAAAAGACCCGATCTTACTCCATAGCTTCCTCCAGTGTGTTGGACCCGCTGTCTCCACGGTTAACACCTGTGAAGTAGGTTGGAGCTTCGACACACGTTCGTTTCGTAGATTCAGCCGTGTCTTCGTAGTCATAGATATATACACATATACATGTATATATTATCTGTGTTCGTAGTACCAGATCTCCGTCAGTCAGTGTTGCCAGATCTCGCGACAGAAACTTCTTCTTCTTCTTCTATAGAGTTTAATGGCGGTTGGCGAACTCATATTAAGCGCATTACCGCCACCAACTGGACTGGAGTGTAGACTTGGATAATAGACAGAAAAATAAAAAATAAAAATAAATAAAAATAAAATAAAATGAAGAAAAAATAAATAATAATAAACATAAACTAAATTCGACAAAACAAGCTAATCGACTTCATGAACAAAATAACTTTATTGTATGTATCAGGCGAGTTTTCCTCCAAGAGCCCAGCTAATGTGAAGTTCTGACGTTTTTCTTTTGATAATGACTTAAATAGATGTTTCCTTTGGATCTTGTAGTTATTGCAGTGCAGCAGAACATGTTCAACTGTCTCTGGTTGATTACAGTGTGTGCATTTTCCTGTTGGATGTTTGCCCATTCTATGTAGAGAGTAGTTGAGACCTGAGTGTCCTATTCTGAGTCGAGTGATGACATTTTCCACTCTCCTATTCCATTTTGTTGTCCTACCTAACCCAACACGTTTTTGTATACTGTACAAATGTCTTCCAGTTTGTAGATCCCAGTGCTCTTGCCATACAGTGTGTGTGTATATTTCTTGATGAACGGTTTAATTTCTGATTTGCAAAGTGGGACTTGTAGGTCTATGGACATTCTCTTGATTGCTTGTTTAGCTAGTAAGTCTGCTTTTTCATTTCCCTCCACATTGACATGTGCTGGAACCCAAACAAATTGTCGCGACAGAAACAAGCGACCAGCTCCATTTAAAAAAATGCGACTCGCTCTTTGAAAACAAGCCCCAAACAAGCCCAACTGGCAACCCACCCCATTGTGTAAAACAAGGCCGTTTTTAAACAGTTCAGCCTGGTTAAAACCAGACCCTTGTCCTTCACTTCGCTTCGTACTAGTACAAAGTACAAAGCGAAGTGAAGGACAAGGGTTTTAACCAGGCTAAAACAGTAAAAAAAACATACATTTATTATGGCATTATATTTAAAAAGCAAAATTATGCTAAACACTTTGAAGAACATATCCACTCTAAAAAATAAAAATACATTTTGCATATTTATACAAATTAATCCCATTAAACCTCTGGGACTCATTTACCAGAGAGACCTGAATTTTAAACGAAGAGTGATGACAACAATGGACAACGACAACAACAGACAATCATAAAGGATGCGTACAAATAAAAAATTTAAATTAAAATTAAACAGCAAACTCATGGTAAGCTAAGTCAACAAAAAAAAACTTTCTTTAATCTCTATCCTGAATCATGCTTTAAAGGTGCAGTCTGTAACTTTTCTAAATGTAGCCGGAACGGGTATTGATA
The DNA here is from genome assembly GCA_038048925.1 of Garcialebias charrua. Lineage (NCBI taxonomy): Eukaryota > Metazoa > Chordata > Actinopteri > Cyprinodontiformes > Rivulidae > Garcialebias > Garcialebias charrua. The sequence goes on along the minus strand of JBBPBX010024301.1, from coordinate 7,084 downwards.
AAAATAGGGAACTTTAGTTTAAAAAATAAATAATCTATTTTTAATAAAAGAAGTGAATTTGGTTAAAAACTTTACTAAAAGTTACCCTTAAGGCACATAGATCCGTTGCAGATGAGGCATGAGACAGATTCACACACACCAATTAAATTGCACAGTTTGTTTAATAAAGTACTAAATTTAAAATACAGTTTTAAAAAGGCAATTCTAGCTTATTTCTATAAAAGTGCAATTCACATCTATATTCTAAAAAAAAACAGGAAGGAACTCATACACACACATATACACACACACACACACAAACACACACACACACCAAAACAAGACGACTGTCACCGCCTGAAGAGATCCTTTTATCGATCAGTCCAAAGTCCGCCCTGGTGAAATCCGCTGCACCCAAAGAGACGTCACTACAACCGACGCCTGTGTGAGAGGTTGAGCTGGCATCAGTCGGCTTCAGCTCGGCCCGCAGGACGCGTGACGTAGCCCACGCCACGCCGTCCAGACAGCGGGCCCCAAACAGTCCCAGGACCAGCCGGCAGGTGAGGGACGACCCGGATGGGGAGCAGAACCAGTCGGGACAGTCCAGACCGCCGCAGAACGGCCACGGACAACCAGGAAGTAGACGTCGCCACGGACAACAGGAAGTAGACGTTGCAAAGGACAAACAGCAGCGAACTAAAACAATAAATATTTGACATTAAAATCTACAAAAGTATAAAACAGACATAAAATAGCGCTTTTACTCACCACCGAGCTCCACCTCTAGCAGGAGAGGGAAGCAGGAAGCTTGTAATGGTGGTTGCTAAAACAGTCCATAGCGACTGAAAACACCCAATTACGCCAGCGCGTGACACAGCAAGCCAACGCCGCCGGAAGGCGGGTGACGTGTGTCAACCCTGAGAGCTGGGCCCGTTTTAAACAGGAAGCCAGCCCCAGACCCACCAATCGCATCGCCGCAACTGTGGTGCATTTAATGTCTGCAGGACATAATACTACATAAACATATATTTTTAACATATTTCTTCACACTACTGACAGACTGATGTTAGACAAAGTAATCTTTGAAAAAAACTATAGTCCCCTTTGTTCTGTTCTCCGATATGTATATTCAGTAAAACCTTGAGGCTACATAAACCCTGCGTGACAAGACTTCATCTTAACAGGTACGCCTTTATTACGGTCCAACCCGCAACACAATACAGCACAAAGGTTCCTACCAACAGATAGCCTGATACTACATCCCCCTTTCTGAATAGCATTTGTGAGGGTCTACGTAAGAACTAGCCTGGTTAAAACCAGACCCTTGTCCTTCACTTCGCTTCGTACTAGGGTCTGGGACTTCTCCCATAGACAACGATTTCTCCGGTAGATTTTTGACCGGACCAATCAGAGAACAGAAGGCGCCCAGCTGGCATTTTGACGTCTAGTCACCGTTGAATCAACATCTGACGGTCGTGTTGGATAACCGTTGAATTTTGTGTTGATTTTGCAAATCTAATCAACGTTGAAGTAGCAACATCATTTCTACGTCAGATTCTCAACGTTGAAGTAGCAACATCATTTCAACGTCAGATTTCTCAACATAGGTGAATTTGCCAACGTTTATTCAATATTGATTTTGGTTTAGATTTTGCAAATCTAATCAACGTTGAGGTAGCAACGCCATTTCAACGTCAGATTTCTCAACATAGGTGAATTTGCCAACGTTTATTCAATATTGATTTTGGTTTAGATTTTGCAAATCTAATCAACGTTGAGGTAGCAACGCCATTTCCACGTCAGATTTCTCAACATATTAAGTCCTGCATTTTAACAGTTTGACACAAAAATACATTTTGATCACTGTTTCAAGTATTGAGGTGCTGATGTGATCTCATCATATAACAGTGCCACCCTAATTGGACTTGTCTATTTTCACTATGAACATAGCAATCACAAAAATGTCTGAAAAATAATTTAATCTACATTACATGTTTACAACACAGTCAGCTAGGAAGAATCCAACAGAGACCAGAAATTTAGAAAACTGCTTTATTGTCTTAGACAATAATAATTAAAAAAAATGGCCCAAACATTGGGCAACACTGAAAGGAATTCTTGTCCATTTCTGCTTTTAAAGCACTTAAATCAATTTTAAATATTTATATACAGATTTCCTGTAAAATCAAAAAGATAAAGAAGATGTGGGCACTCAGCCTGGGTACAGCTGCTACTGGACCCCACGGGTGTCTTTGGTGAACCTGTAGCCAGGATGTGGGCACTCAGCCTGGGTACACTTGCTCGAGGACCCCACGGGTGTCTTTGGTGAACCTCCAGGGCGCGTACGGTTCATCTGTACCCAGGAACAAGTGCTTACTGCCTGGGTTGGGGACCTCCAGGGCGCGTACGGTTCATCTGTACCCAGGAACAAGTGCTTACTGCCTGGGTTGGGGACCTCCAGGGCGCGTACGGTTCATCTGTACCCAGGAACAAGTGCTTACTGCCTGGGTTGGGGACCTCCAGGGCGCGTACGGTTCATCTGTACCCAGGAACAAGTGCTTACTGCCTGGGTTGGGGACCTCCAGGGCGCGTACGGTTCATCTGTACCCAGGAACAAGTGCTTACTGCCTGGGTTGGGGACCTCCAGGGCGCGTACGGTTCATCTGTACCCAGGAACAAGTGCTTACTGCCTGGGTTGGGGACCTCCAGGGCGCGTACGGTTCATCTGTACCCAGGAACAAGTGCTTACTGCCTGGGTTGGGGACCTCCAGGGCGCGTACGGTTCATCTGTACCCAGGAACAAGTGCTTACTGCCTGGGTTGGGGACCTCCAGGGCGCGTACGGTTCATCTGTACCCAGGAACAAGTGCTTACTGCCTGGGTTGGGGACCTCCAGGGCGCGTACGGTTCATCTGTACCCAGGAACAAGTGCTTACTGCCTGGGTTGGGGACCTCCAGGGCGCGTACGGTTCATCTGTACCCAGGAACAAGTGCTTACTGCCTGGGTTGGGGACCTCCAGGGCGCGTACGGTTCATCTGTACCCAGGAACAAGTGCTTACTGCCTGGGTTGGGGACCTCCAGGGCGCGTACGGTTCATCTGTACCCAGGAACAAGTGCTTACTGCCTGGGTTGGGGACCTCCAGGGCGCGTACGGTTCATCTGTACCCAGGAACAAGCGCTTACTGCCTGGGTTGGGGACCTCCAGGGCGCGTACGGTTCATCTGTACCCAGGAACAAGCGCTTACTGCCTGGGTTGGGGACCTCCAGGGCGCGTACGGTTCATCTGTACCCAGGAACAAGCGCTTACTGCCTGGGTTGGGGACCTCCAGGGCGCGTACGGTTCATCTGTACCCAGGAACAAGCGCTTACTGCCTGGGTTGGGGACCTCCAGGGCGCGTACGGTTCATCTGTACCCAGGAACAAGCGCTTACTGCCTGGGTTGGGGACCTCCAGGGCGCGTACGGTTCATCTGTACCCAGGAACAAGCGCTTACTGCCTGGGTTGGGGACCTCCAGGGCGCGTACGGTTCATCTGTACCCAGGAACAAGCGCTTACTGCCTGGGTTGGGGACCTCCAGGGCGCGTACGGTTCATCTGTACCCAGGAACAAGCGCTTACTGCCTGGGTTGGGGACCTCCAGGGCGCGTACGGTTCATCTGTACCCAGGAACAAGCGCTTACTGCCTGGGTTGGGGACCTCCAGGGCGCGTACGGTTCATCTGTACCCAGGAACAAGTGCTTACTGCCTGGGTTGGGGACCTCCAGGGCGCGTACGGTTCATCTGTACCCAGGAACAAGTGCTTACTGCCTGGGTTGGGGACCTCCAGGGCGCGTACGGTTCATCTGTACCCAGGAACAAGTGCTTACTGCCTGGGTTGGGGACCTCCAGGGCGCGTACGGTTCATCTGTACCCAGGAACAAGTGCTTACTGCCTGGGTTGGGGACCTCCAGGGCGCGTACGGTTCATCTGTACCCAGGAACAAGTGCTCACTGCCTGGGTTGGGGACCTCCAGGGCGCGTACGGTTCATCTGTACCCAGGAACAAGTGCTCACTGCCTGGGTTGGGGACCTCCAGGGCGCGTACGGTTCATCTGTACCCAGGAACAAGTGCTCACTGCCTGGGTTGGGGACCTCCAGGGCGCGTACGGTTCATCTGTACCCAGGAACAAGTGCTCACTGCCTGGGTTGGGGACCTCCAGGGCGCGTACGGTTCATCTGTACCCAGGAACAAGTGCTTACTGCCTGGGTTGGGGACCTCCAGGGCGCGTACGGTTCATCTGTACCCAGGAACAAGCGCTTACTGCCTGGGTTGGGGACCTCCAGGGCGCGTACGGTTCATCTGTACCCAGGAACAAGCGCTTACTGCCTGGGTTGGGGACCTCCAGGGCGCGTACGGTTCATCTGTACCCAGGAACAAGCGCTTACTGCCTGGGTTGGGGACCTCCAGGGCGCGTACGGTTCATCTGTACCCAGGAACAAGTGCTTACTGCCTGGGTTGGGGACCTCCAGGGCGCGTACGGTTCATCTGTACCCAGGAACAAGTGCTTACTGCCTGGGTTGGGGACCTCCAGGGCGCGTACGGTTCATCTGTACCCAGGAACAAGTGCTTACTGCCTGGGTTGGGGACCTCCAGGGCGCGTACGGTTCATCTGTACCCAGGAACAAGCGCTTACTGCCTGGGTTGGGGACCTCCAGGGCGCGTACGGTTCATCTGTACCCAGGAACAAGCGCTTACTGCCTGGGTTGGGGACCTCCAGGGCGCGTACGGTTCATCTGTACCCAGGAACAAGCGCTTACTGCCTGGGTTGGGGACCTCCAGGGCGCGTACGGTTCATCTGTACCCAGGAACAAGCGCTTACTGCCTGGGTTGGGGACCTCCAGGGCGCGTACGGTTCATCTGTACCCAGGAACAAGCGCTTACTGCCTGGGTTGGGGACCTCCAGGGCGCGTACGGTTCATCTGTACCCAGGAACAAGCGCTTACTGCCTGGGTTGGGGACCTCCAGGGCGCGTACGGTTCATCTGTACCCAGGAACAAGCGCTTACTGCCTGGGTTGGGGACCTCCAGGGCGCGTACGGTTCATCTGTACCCAGGAACAAGCGCTTACTGCCTGGGTTGGGGACCTCCAGGGCGCGTACGGTTCATCTGTACCCAGGAACAAGCGCTTACTGCCTGGGTTGGGGACCTCCAGGGCGCGTACGGTTCATCTGTACCCAGGAACAAGCGCTTACTGCCTGGGTTGGGGACCTCCAGGGCGCGTACGGTTCATCTGTACCCAGGAACAAGCGCTTACTGCCTGGGTTGGGGACCTCCAGGGCGCGTACGGTTCATCTGTACCCAGGAACAAGTGCTTACTGCCTGGGTTGGGTTAGCCTAACCCTAACCCTAACCCTAACCCTAACCCTAACCCTAACCCTAACCTCCAGGGCGCGTACGGTTCATCTGTACCCAGGAACAAGTGCTTACTGCCTGGGTTGGGGACCTCCAGGGCGCGTACGGTTCATCTGTACCCAGGAACAAGTGCTTACTGCCTGGGTTGGGGACCTCCAGGGCGCGTACGGTTCATCTGTACCCAGGAACAAGTGCTTACTGCCTGGGTTGGGGACCTCCAGGGCGCGTACGGTTCATCTGTACCCAGGAACAAGTGCTTACTGCCTGGGTTGGGGACCTCCAGGGCGCGTACGGTTCATCTGTACCCAGGAACAAGTGCTTACTGCCTGGGTTGGGGACCTCCAGGGCGCGTACGGTTCATCTGTACCCAGGAACAAGTGCTTACTGCCTGGGTTGGGGACCTCCAGGGCGCGTACGGTTCATCTGTACCCAGGAACAAGTGCTTACTGCCTGGGTTGGGGACCTCCAGGGCGCGTACGGTTCATCTGTACCCAGGAACAAGTGCTTACTGCCTGGGTTGGGGACCTCCAGGGCGCGTACGGTTCATCTGTACCCAGGAACAAGTGCTTACTGCCTGGGTTGGGGACCTCCAGGGCGCGTACGGTTCATCTGTACCCAGGAACAAGTGCTTACTGCCTGGGTTGGGGACCTCCAGGGCGCGTACGGTTCATCTGTACCCAGGAACAAGTGCTTACTGCCTGGGTTGGGGACCTCCAGGGCGCGTACGGTTCATCTGTACCCAGGAACAAGTGCTTACTGCCTGGGTTGGGGACCTCCAGGGCGCGTACGGTTCATCTGTACCCAGGAACAAGTGCTTACTGCCTGGGTTGGGGACCTCCAGGGCGCGTACGGTTCATCTGTACCCAGGAACAAGTGCTTACTGCCTGGGTTGGGGACCTCCAGGGCGCGTACGGTTCATCTGTACCCAGGAACAAGTGCTTACTGCCTGGGTTGGGGACCTCCAGGGCGCGTACGGTTCATCTGTACCCAGGAACAAGTGCTTACTGCCTGGGTTGGGGACCTCCAGGGCGCGTACGGTTCATCTGTACCCAGGAACAAGTGCTTACTGCCTGGGTTGGGGACCTCCAGGGCGCGTACGGTTCATCTGTACCCAGGAACAAGTGCTTACTGCCTGGGTTGGGGACCTCCAGGGCGCGTACGGTTCATCTGTACCCAGGAACAAGTGCTTACTGCCTGGGTTGGGGACCTCCAGGGCGCGTACGGTTCATCTGTACCCAGGAACAAGTGCTTACTGCCTGGGTTGGGGACCTCCAGGGCGCGTACGGTTCATCTGTACCCAGGAACAAGTGCTTACTGCCTGGGTTGGGGACCTCCAGGGCGCGTACGGTTCATCTGTACCCAGGAACAAGTGCTTACTGCCTGGGTTGGGGACCTCCAGGGCGCGTACGGTTCATCTGTACCCAGGAACAAGTGCTTACTGCCTGGGTTGGGGACCTCCAGGGCGCGTACGGTTCATCTGTACCCAGGAACAAGTGCTTACTGCCTGGGTTGGGGACCTCCAGGGCGCGTACGGTTCATCTGTACCCAGGAACAAGTGCTTACTGCCTGGGTTGGGGACCTCCAGGGCGCGTACGGTTCATCTGTACCCAGGAACAAGTGCTTACTGCCTGGGTTGGGGACCTCCAGGGCGCGTACGGTTCATCTGTACCCAGGAACAAGTGCTTACTGCCTGGGTTGGGGACCTCCAGGGCGCGT
>JBBPBX010024300.1:0-39782 GCA_038048925.1 Garcialebias charrua | reverse complement strand
TATTTTTTATTGACAAACAGTGTACAAACGCTCGTTGAGGTACAAAGAACAATGCAACATAAAAAAACAAAATAAAAATACAGAGTTGGGGTAAAATTATTCCTAACAAATATATAACAATAAGGCAAATGAGTAATAAAAAGAGCTAATTTTAAAACAACAACAGATTAGAGATACTGGCCGTTACTTTTTTTGCATAACCAGATTTCAAACGTTTCAGTGAGGAGTAATACAGTTTAAATTGGTTAATAAAAAAATCAAAACAAGGTGTAGAACCTCTCCATTTACAGCAGTGTATATGATATTTAACAAGCAAGAAAACAATGTTTACCACATCAGATATTTGAATATCAAGGTCATCAACAAAGTACAATACGTGGGAGATTGTTATCTCTGGTATGTTTTCAATTTTAAGTGACAACCAATTTTTAATGTCTTTCCATAGTTTAAAAGAAAAAGGACAGGAAAAAAAGAGATGATTTAGGGATTCTTCTGGGCATTCACAGAAGGTACAGCATGTTGAATCAAACTTAAATCTTCTGTGCAAAAATTCTGCCACTGGGTAAATATTGTGTGAGATTTTAAAGTGAGTCTCTTTAACCTTAGGTGAAACCGGCCATTTGACATATTTGGAGAATGCCTTTTCAATAACAGACATGTTTGTTGTTACCAAGACACTATTATTGAAATCATTAAACATTTTCGATTTGAAGGCAGTAACGAGAATAACATTATCACACTTTTTATCAGTCACACTATATTCTCCAATTTTCAATTTGGGTAACGATGAAGTAACTGTTGAATATCTTAAGGTGTTTTGGATAAGATGAATAAGAGCTACAGGAATAGCTTTGCAAACTTTTAGATATTCATTACCAGAACAGTTCAGCTTAAATTTATTTGTAAAATCTCTATGATTTAAAAAAACACAATTTCTGTCCATTAAGTCAGTGACAAATAGAATACCTTTTTCATACCAGTCCATTTTAAAAATAGATTTTCTATTTATTAATATTGATCTGTTATTCTATACTACGGATCCATGTGGGGTAAAATTTTATCACTTGTTTTATTTTGATCTTTGCTTTGTTACACTTTGTAGCACTTTGAGATTTTTATTAATGAAAAGTGCATTATAAATGGAATTTATTATTATTATTATTATTATTATTAAAATTGTGTGCAAATATCATTTTCCAAAAAAACAAAACTTGTTTATGAAAATTTGACAGAGAGATAGGAATCTTGGTTAATTCAAAGTCACATTTAAGCAAGAAATCTAAACCCCCAAGGCTTTTAAAAATAGAATTAGGGATATGGAACCACATTGAATTAGAATGACACAAAAAAGACTTCAGCCAATTTATTCTAAATGAACCAATCAGAGCCTCAACATCCAATGCTCTAATTCCTCCCTTGTCATAATCTTTAACAAGATGAGATCGACGTAAATAGTGAGTTTTGTTCCTCCAGATAAATTGAAAAATTATTGAGTTAGCTTTCTTAATATTTTTGTCCGAGATAAAATCAGAGTGGCAAGGATAAATTAATTTGGACACTCCTTCGGCTTTAGAAAGAAGAGATCGTCCAAAAATAGTCAGATCTCTAGTTAACCATCGGTTCAACGATTTCTTCATGCCATCCAAGCATCTTCCAATGTTTTCTTCCTCTCTTCTAATAGTGTTGTTTGAAATCAATACCCCCAGATATTTTACTTCGGACTTCTCCAATCTGCCCTTTATCTCCAAGATTCTTGAAAAAACTGTTGCTAGTCAACTTCACTCTCACCTGTCCAACAACAACATTTATGAAGAGTTTCAATCTGGATTTCGCCCCCACCATAGCACCGAAACAGCTCTAGTAAAAATTACTAACGACCTTCTTCTTGCTGCTGACTCTGGTCTTCTGTCCATCCTCATTCTTCTTGATCTAAGTTCTGCCTTCGACACCATCTGTCATTCTATCCTCCTCAACAGACTAACCTCCATTGGCATCTCAGGTACCCCGTTAGACTGGTTCACCTCCTATCTCTCTGACCGCACTCAATTCATTCAGCTTAAATCCTTCCGTTCCCAGTCTTCCCCTGTCTCCACGGGTGTCCCCCAAGGCTCTGTCCTCGGACCCCTCCTCTTCATCATTTACCTCCTTCCTCTAGGCCACATCTTCCGCAAACACGGCATCCATTTCCACTGCTATGCTGATGACACGCAGCTCTACTTGTCATCAAAACCAAACTCCACCCACCCACCCTCCATCCTCACCGACTGTCTCAACGAGCTAAATCACTGGTTTTCTAACAATTTCCTTCAACTAAACAGCAACAAAACAGAAGTCATTCTCGTCGGTACCAAAAACTCTATTTCAAAATCAGAACATCTTCTCGTCCCCCTTAACAACTCTCTGCTATCCCCCTCCCCTCAGGTCAAGAGCCTCGGTGTCATCCTCGACACCACTCTCTCCTTCACTTCACACATCAACAATATTACTCGGTCTGCCTATTTCCACCTCCGTAATATTAACCGTCTCCGTCCTTCTCTCACACCCCGCTCCACAGCCATCCTGGTGCACAGTCTTGTGACTTCCCGTATTGACTACTGCAACTCCCTTCTCTACGGCCTCCCCAACAAATCTCTCCACAAGTTACAGATGGTCCAGAACTCAGCTGCCCGTGTCATCACTCAAACCTCCTACTATGATCACATCACTCCTGTCCTGCAGCAGCTCCACTGGCTCCCGGTTAAATCACGCATCATCTTCAAAATTCTACTCCTCACGTTCAAATCTATCCACAACCTTGCCCCTCCTTATCTATCTGACCTCCTACAAATCTCCATCCCATCACGCTCTCTCAGATCCTCCTCTTCACTACATCTCCATGTACCCTCTGCCCGCCTCTCCACCATGGGGAGCAGGGCCTTCACCTGCTCTGCCCCTCACCTCTGGAACGCTCTACCGCCAGACCTTCGAAACACCACCTCCCTTTCTCTGTTCAAGACTGCCCTGAAAACCCATCTCTTTAGACTAGCTTATCACTAACTTTACTAAATGTATTTTTATCTTCCATTTTATATCCTTTATGTATTTTATATTTCAATTTGTCGCTGATAATGTTTGCTCTGTATTACACTGTGTTGGTTTGTTAAGTGTCCTTGGGTGTCCTGAAAGGCGCTTTTAAATAAAATTATTATTATTATTATTATTATTATTCACTGTAATGGAGGCAACAGACGTCTCAGAGCTGGAATGGATGGGCAGAAGTTCACACTTATTAACATTGAGAGACAGACCAGACGCTCTTGAAAACATTCAAATGGATTTTAGCGCTATATCTACCATAGTTTTATCTCTTAGAAAAATTGTTGTATCGTCAGCAAATTGACTTATCTTAAATTCCTTATCAAAAATTTTTATACCATGCAACTGTGAATTTTCCAAAATCAGTAAGGTAAGCATTTGAGTTGTTAATATAAATAATTTAGGTGAAATTGGGCAGCCTTGCCTTATTCCTCTTGACATAGAGAATCTAGTGGTCAAACTGGTTCCCAGAGAGACTGAGCTACTGATATCTGTATAAAATAATCTGACTATATTACAGAACTTTTCCCCAAAGCCAAAATTTTTTAACGTTTTTATAATAAAGCAGTGTTCTACTGAGTCAAAGGCCTTAAAGAAATCCAAGAATAAAATAAAACTATCGCTATCAATAAACCTATTATAATCGATCATATCAAAAATAAGTCTTGTGTGATGATGTATATTCCTTCCCTTTAAAAAAGCTGATTGGCATTCGTTAATAATCGTTCCTAAACCACTGTTTAAGCGATTAGCATAAACAAGTGCTAAAATTTTATAATCAGTACATAAAAGAGTGATGGGTCTCCAATTGTCTAGTGATAAAAGATCTTTGTTGGCCTTGGGGATCAGAGTAATCAGACCTCGTTTCATGGTGGGAGAAAGATTATTATTTGAAATACATTCCAGTAGAGCCTCAAACAATAGTTTCCGTAAATCTTTCCAAAAATAAAAATAAAATTCAGTGGTTATTCCATCTAGGCCTGGAGATTTACCTTTTGCCATTTTTTGTATTGCTTCGTCAAGCTCTTCGATTTTTAATTCGTCTTCCATCAGATTCTTAAAATCAGGACTAATTTTTTCAACAGGTTCCTGAATTTCTTCTTCCGGCACTCGGCAAGGCAAGTCGCATATCTTTCTGCTCTTCCCTCCCTAAGTTTTTCCTACTCCCTGCTTGCTTTTCGTCTCGTCTGTGACCCTTCAGCGCTCACTCGAACCAATATGGAATTAATCAATTGGGCTGTTTCTTCAATGGATAAGATTTTTTCCACGAAGCGGACCGTGCCAGGAGAAGCTGTCTGTCCCTCCGACACACACGCGGCTGGATACGTGCTGGACTCGTGGGGTCAGTGGCAGCCCATGTGTCTGTCCGTTCTGAGTGTGGAGGACGTGGAGGATTTGTGGATTATTGGATTATTGGTAGCAACTGCTCTGTTTTTTGGCGTAAGCGGAGTTGTTTGTTACTGGAAGCTGAGGGAGGCTTCGGCGGCTATCAGCGCGCTGTCGGCACTGCCTGATCAGCAAAATTCTCTGAACCGGGCCGTGAGCTCCTCATCCCAGCTGTTGTATGAGCTCAATCGCACGATTGGTGCAGTGGTGGACCACCGTGCACCTGCTGTCCGTTTTGGGACTTGTTTGCAGCCACCCCGGATCAATCAAGGGACAGGTGGAAGTTCATGAAGCGGGGCAGAGCAGAACCACATATTTGGATTTCTTTCGGCCGTGAAACAGCACCACAGACTTGGAGGCGGCAGTGGAAAAGAACACTGTGGTCTATTGGATAACAAACAAGAACATTATCTGGCTTCTGCACATGTCCTTGAAAAGCAGGCTGTGGGAATCCATTCTCCTAGAGTGAGGAGCTGAAGAGCCCCCCCCCTCCCCCTCCCCAGAGATTTCTGTGAAGCTTCAGATAACACCCAGCTGCACATCTGCTGAACTCTGTGTTTGTCTGAAATTACTCATGGACTCTTTCTCCTTGCCTGCCGTCTCTCCTTTGTTATTGTAACTAAATGTGCTCTTTGATATGGTTTTTACTGGATCACGCGGTGTCTTGAAGACAAAATGTGATTCATCTTTTTTTAATATCAATGCTGTGAATCCCCGTGTTTCTGCCTGTTTTCCTGCTTTTGACCTTCATCTGGGGACAGATTGGGCCTGGCCGCGCTATAAGTATATCATGTGTTGATAAACATATCATGTGTTGATAAACATATCGTGTGTTGAAAACATGTCATGTGCTTTGTTTTGCTGCAGCTTTTTGCACTCATTCTATCTCCTGGATGCTGCAACTACATATTTACGTTGTAATTGGTGAAAATTGATGCAATGTTAATAAACCTTCTTGATTCTTGATTCTTGATTCTTGATTCTGAATTTCATTAAAAAAAAGACTGGCAATTAGATTCCGAATACTTTGAACAATAAAGGTCACTATAAAAATTCCTAATTGTTATATTAATTAAATCTGGGTCTTCAGTGATGCTACCATTAATAACAAGTTTCCCAATCTTCTTTTTGGACTGTCTCTGCTTCTCAAGACTGAAAAAATATGAAGAGTTCTTTTCGCCATCCTCCATCCATCGAGCCCTGGAGCGAATGAAGGCCCCCTTTGCTTTATCTAGAAAAACATCGTCTAATTGAGATTTGAGAACATCAAGCTGACTCTTTTCATCAGACGATAAAACTGATTTTGAACATAGAGAATTTATATTTCTAATAAGTTGAGATTGTTTCAGACTCTTCAATTTTGAAGCAATTTTACCTATCTTTATTGCTGTTGTCCTAACATTAAATTTAAACCATTCCCACTTATTTAAGGGAGACAGATCCATTACTGAAATCTCTTCAATAAGGTTCAGGATTTCTGAACAGAAAGTGTTATTATTCAGCAAGTCACTATTAAATTTCCAAGTTAAGTTTGAAGGAGGTTTAGATTTATTTAGACAGAGAAATAAGGTAACTGAGCAATGATCTGTTAGAGGAGCCGCTGAGATTTCACAACTTGAAATATTATCTACCATAACATGAGGGATTAACCAATAATCCAGCCTCGAGCTCTGGCCGTTTCCGGAAGGGTTGAACCAAGAGTATTGTCTGATATTAGGATTTTTAATTCTCCAGCAGTCTGCCAAATTTGTGTTTGAAGTTAAGTTTACAAAAATATCATCAAAAATATGATGCTGCCCCCTAGAGGGGAGACGGTCAATCGATCCATCTGGTGCTACGTTGAAATCACCGCCTAAAATAACCTGATCCGTGTAATATTTAAGTTTCCATTGATTTATCCTCAGTCCGAGGTCAGCAAAAAAATTACTATTCACTGTTTTATTATTATATCCATATACACACACCAAAATGAACTTACTTCCATCCATTTCCACTATTACAGTTACCCAGTGGCCGTTTGTATCACTGATATGTTCCAACACAGAACCTGGGAATTTATAAAACATAATCATAACCCCAGCTGAATGTGACGTACCATGACTAAAAAAAATTTGATCTCCCCATTGAAGTTTCCAGAATTTCGTCTCCTCACTTGATGAATGAGTTTCTTGTAGAAAAAAACAATTTGCCTTTTGCTCCTTACAATAAAGAAAAGTAGCCTTACGTTTAGTAATATTTTTTAAACCCCTAGTATTAAGTGAAAGTAATGATAACATACAATAAACACAGTAGTTGTGCAAGAACAAATCTCTGGAACGATGAGCAGGAATGAGATAACATAGCCAGTAACAACCATATGGAACAGTGCAATAGCCCTATAAACAAAAACAAACATAACCTACCATACCGGTGAGACTAAAAGAAACAGATCAGTGTAATTAGTCCGGGTCCACTCTTCGGTTATCGATCAGGGCAAAGCCTTCCTTCAGGTAAGCACGCTTGCCTCGTTTCCTGGCTTCCTGGACCAGGGGCCACAACTTAGCCCGGGCGAGCCTGTCCTCCTTAGAAAAGTCCTCCTTGAAGCTGATGTGCAGATCTTTGCAGACTTTAGCATCTTTGGATTTCCTCCAGACCTCATCACGCATGGTGCGCATCCCAAATTGAATGATGACGGCTCTTGGTCGGTTTGTGGCCGAAGCAGCTTCAGCTTTTTTTCCCAATCTGTGAACGGTGTCAACCGTATCCCGCAGCCGATCCACAGAGACAGGAATGATCAGGATCCCGATGATGGATTCCCGTATGTTCTCCTCGTCTTTCTCAGGCAGTCCGGTCACCCTCAGGTTCCAACGTCTCTGGTAGCGAGCATGCTCCTCGCAGGAGTTCCTCAACGCTGTATTATCTTTTTTGAGAAGGCTGACTGTAGCTTGGAGTTCTGATATAACTTTCTTGTTCACCTCAATGGCGGCAGTATTAGCTTCGATACGCTTTTCAATGCCTTTCAAAATTTCTGTCTGATTGTCCATCTTTGTGTTAAGTTCTCCTATCGCACGAAGGATAGCATTAGCTGCGTCTCCCTTACATTCAGACTCCTGTAACTTCATTTTCTTCTTATTTTTGTTCTTTATAGGTGTGTGGTCCCAGTTCACCTTCTGTTCTTTTCCAGACGGATCAGACGAAGCCCCGACCATCTCCATTTCTTCAATAATATCTTCGTCGCAAGCCTCTTGAAGAGCCGACCGGTTGTAAACGTGGTCCGCCATGTTAGCTTCCATAACTAAATTCCCAGCCGTCAAAAATGAAACAAACAGGCTGAAACGGTTTCAAAAGGAGGTGAAATTAAGAACAAAAATTATAAGACGCTTCAAAAAGGGGCTAAAGCACCACTGTCAGATTAAATCTCGGCTAAACAGTAGTAATATGCGAGAGCCTGCAAAAACACCACCTCTCACTCCGCCATCTTAGGACCTCTCATGTGTTATCCAGCGAGGAGGTACGTATCCAGCACAGCAGGAAAAAAAAAAACCAAAAAAGTAACTGCGCAACTAATAAAACGTATGTTTTTTGTTTTGTTTGTTTTTTAAATAAAAAGTAAACAAAATGTTCTGGTGAGACAACCATCAACACAATCTTGACATGGCCCATAAGCTAAATTAACAGAAAAAGTTAAAGACATTATTCATTCAACCTTTATTTAGTCAGGTAAATCTCATTGAGCCTCGAGGGCTCATTTACAAAAGCGACCTGCTACAAACTAAAGAATGATGAACAGCAATGATAGAATTTCCTTAAACAACAAACAACAGAAAAAAAAGAAGAAAAAAAAACGTAGGAGAGAAATAGAAAGGGAAATGCAAAGTATCAAAACTAGCAAAACACCACAAGGTAGATGTACAAAATCAAAGACAGGAACATATCTGCAATGGTTTTTGCCAGGATTCCAACAGATTCTGAAAACCATTTAGAGAAGTCAAGGTCGAGAGCTTCAGATCTTTTTGTAAGATATTCCATGAAGCAGGAGCAGAGTAGGAGAAGGCCCTTTTTCCAAGTTCAGTCCTCACTGACGGAACACTGCAGGTAATCATGTCCTGAGAGCGCACGCTGTAGCTGCACTCACGCAAAGACATGTAGGAGGAGATGTATGAGGGCAGCAGACCAAGAAGTGATTTAAAGATGAAAATGTACCAGTGGAAGAGTCTGCGTGAGGTTAATGATGTCCAGTTAACCAGTGAATACAGGGTGCAGTGGTGGGTACGATAATCACAGCCAGTTATGAATCTTAGTGCACCATGATAGACAACATCCAACATCCGCAGGGTGCTTGTAGGAGCATTCATGTAGAATGTCACCGTAATCAATGGAGGGAAGGAAAGTCACAGATACAAGGCGTTTCCTAGCATTCAGTGTTAGACATGATCTGTTTCTGAAAAAGAAACCCAGTTTAACTTTCAGTTTCTTCACTAGGTTTTCCACGTGGAGTTTAAAAGAGAGATGTGAATCGACCAGGATACCCAAATATTTATAGGAATCAACAAACTCAATAGGGACACCATTTGAGGATAAAATCAGAGGAAGATCTGCTGGGACCGACTTCCTACTTGAAAAAAACATCCCTTTTGTTTTATCAGCATTTAGGACAAGTTTGAGACGGAACAAATCTGACTGGATGATGTCAAAAGCGGATTGCAGTAACTGGAAAGCCTTAGCTACTGTTTTAGCTCGGCAGTAAACAACTGTGTCATCAGCATAGAAATGTAAGGATGCATCAGGGATGCTCTGACCTACATGAGCTATGTAAATTGTAAAGAGGGTTGGTCCTAAGACTGAGCCTTGTGGTACACCATTTTTAACCGTTAAATAACTGGAAGAAGTACCATTGTGCTGAACACATTGCATCCGATTGGACAGATAATTAGAAAACCAACCAATGGTGTGATCAGAGAACCCAATTTCTGAGAGCTTATGACACAAGATGTTATGATCCACTGTGTCAAAAGCTTTAGACAGGTCTAAGAAAAGTGCAGCACAATAATTCTTAGCATCCAATGCGCTGGTGAAGATTCTCAGTCTTAGCATCCAATGCTTCAACAACGTCATTCAGAACCTTCAGAGAAGCAGTCGTTGTGCTGTGTTTTTTCCTGAAACCAGATTGATGGAGAGGTAAGATGTTAAATGAGTCCAGATAATTTTTGATCTGAGAGTTTATCAGTTTTTCTAGAACCTTGGCTAAGATGCAGAGTTTAGAGATCGGTCGATAATTGTTCAGTGAGGTGGGGTCACCTCCCTTCAGCAAAGGAAGAACAAAGGCTGTTTTCCAAGCATCCGGAATGGTGTTTTGGCTTATGGACAGATTAAAGATGTGAGTCACAGGGACTGTGATGATATGAGCAGCCAGCCTTAAGAAATAAGGTGGAAGTTCATCTGGACCTGCAGATTTTTTAGGATCAAGATCATTTGGTGTAGTGGTTAGGGCGTTTGACTTGGGACCCGAAGGACGCGGGTTCGCGTCCCGGCCGCTACACATCTTGGGGTGTCTATGAGTGCACACCTAATTCTCCAGCTCCCCGAGCGCCTTCTATGGCTGCTCACTGCACCGCCTGGTAGGTGGTTGGGTTAAATGCAGAGACGAATTTCGTCTGTGTATGGGAAACATACGCAGATGACAAGCTTAGACAATTATTATTATTATTATTTAACAGTTTATTTACCTCACTGACTGAGAACGGAGAAAATGAGAAGGTGTGATTAACTGAGGATTGACTTGTAGGAGGGATTTGATTTGTAGAAGTTTGGTTATTAGATGGAGTGGATGATTTTCCATTTATAACTGTGTCAAATAATGAACTAGAAGCAACAAAATGTTTGTTGAAACAGTTCAGGATCTCGTGCTTATTTGACACAGGAACAGAGTCAACAAGAAGTTGTGATGGAAGGTCAGATGATTGGGGGATGCCTGAGAGAGATTTGATGGTTTTCCAGAATTTTTTAGGATCATTACTATTATCTATATCATTACTATTTTTTTTTCCCGAGTTTTTTTTCTGAGTTTACCTGTTACATCGTTCAAGAAGAAACAACTGTCATGGCTGAGCAATGCAGTAAAGTTAACTGGAATTAGTCACGGGGTTCCGTGGTAGGAAAAAAAATAGCTATGTCGCCAGCTTTGCTTCATTATGGTAATTGAAAAACACTGCATTGAGACAAAAAGCATAAAAATACTGAATAGATGCGGCAATAACAAGTATGAAGAGAAATGACGAACTGCAATCCTCACTGACTGAGCATAGTTTGAATTTTCAAAAGTAGATGCAGGAGTTCATGGTCCATCATAGTAAATCTGTTTATAGCCTATATTTTCACAATGTAAAATGTATAGTCAAAGTTGTGAAGTTACACAACTGTAAAGCTTTAGAAAGTGAGCTTGTGCTAACAGTCTGTACTCTACTTCATGCCATTTTGCTTAAAATACACATTACAGTGCTCATTATTTATCTAATTTTGACTTTAAAACATTGTTTAAAACATTGTTTAGAGCTTTTTTCTCAAAAATACTATACACTGTTGTTCAAAATTTCATTGTACATTCCAAAGAATTGTCTTACCTCTGACAAAATGGAGGGTGTCCAGTCCACTTCTGAAGCATGTGTGTGAGCACATGCATGTGCAGCCAAGATGGTGGAAGTGTAGAGTAATTAAAATCAAAGTGCTTTAATTAGTAAAATCTATTAGATTTCTTAATCATTTTGGATACTCATATTTTTCTATTAAAATGTGCTAAAGATATCATTGCTTATTTTACCGTTAAAAAATATAAGTAAATTGAAATTATTTATCTCAAAAATGTTGAATTTTGCTTACACTGAATATGCATTTTTACTGAGTACGTAACAGTTATTATCAGTTGCCTATTGGATACTACTTAACCCCAATCACAGTTTTTTCAGTGTACTTTGTTTAATTTTTTTTTTTTAAATGTATTTCTCTCTTTTGTTTTTCTATTGTCTATTGTTTAAGGAAATTCTACCATTGCTGTTCATCATTATTTAGTTTGTAGCAGGTCGCTTTTGTAAATGAGTCCACGAGGCTCAATGAGATTTACCTGACTAAATAAAGGTTGAATGAATGAATTAAAAAAATATTCTAACTTTCTGAGATATTGAATTTGGGTTTTTCATCAGTTGTCAGTTATAAACATAACATTAAAAGAAATAAACATTTGAGATGTATCAGTCTGTGTGTAATGAATGAATATAATGCAAAGTATTCAAGTTTCACTTTTTGAACGGAATTACTGAAATAAATCAACTTTTTCATGATATTCTAATTTTATGACCAGCACCTGCACTATCGGCACAATCACATCGGTTTATTGGCCTACTCACTTCACAGAAAGCACAATCAATGGCTCTTACCTTTAGTTCTCCTTCAATGTCTTTTTCTTTTTTGTAGGCAGGATAGGATGTCGGCTGTTTGTTTACAAAGTGAAATGAGTGCACATGCAGCGTTTTGGGTGGTTTCTTCTAATGTCTTTTTCTTTTTTGTAGGCAGGATAGGATGTCGGCTGTTTGTTTACAAAGTGAAATGAGTGCACATGCAGCGTTTTGGGTGGTTTCTTCTAATTCAGAATTTTCAACCAAATTCTTCTTAATTCCTCGTCTGTAGGTAGGAGATGGAAACCATATAGCCTACCGCTTCACAGGAACAATCTTTTTTGTTTTGTTTTGGGTCCGTGTTCAAACTCTGTTGCCTCTGACTTAGCTTGGTCTGGTTGTTCGTGCACAGCAGTACAGTACCTGAACCCCGGCAGGACATTTGAGGAAACTTCACGTTTAAACAAAAACAATGTTTGCTTTGATAAACTGAATGCAAATAACTTACAAAAAAAAAACTTGCGGTCCGCTCTCTTACTGATACTTCCCGTGTCAGACCGGAAGTTTCTTGGAAAAGCGTTTCCACAGTAAAAGCACAAAGAATAAGGTGAGATATGTGAATTTTATCGGGTTTTGTTTTATTTTGAAAACCGGAAATTTACTCTGCCCCATCGCAACCGTTATTATGAGCAGCTTCACCATCCTCCTCACAGTGTTGTATCGCATGGATGAGTGGGTTCAGAGCGCCCGGTGTTTGTTGCGGCAAAAACAATTCTGACGGCAGAGGGCCCCTCTGTACAAAGGGCCCCTGGCACGTGCCCACATTGCCCATATGGTAGATCCAGCCCAGGATTTGACCATTAAAGTGCATTTATTAAGGAAAAGTTCCACAGAGACACACCTTTGCTATAATGTCGAGCAAACAAATTGTTTTAGGTGGTTATCTTGTAAAATTTAGAAGAAATGCACAGCGAGTCGTCCCTCTGTGTGCTCCCGCGAATCAGCTTTGAAATGCAGCTGATTTTACCATCAAAGTCCATTTATTAAACTGAGACACACTTTTGCTATAATTTCAAGCAAAGAAATATTTGTTTAATTGTTAATCTTGTTAAAGTCCTCCCATGTACACTTCCATGGACACCATTTGGCAGCCAATCCATTTTTGGCACAACACCGGCCCACATTTCCGGGTGGTCAGAGGTGACACGTAATAGATGAGACTTATACGGCGGTGCGACGTGTATGGCGACAACAAGTACGGTATATGAACTCTTGAGTGATCTGTTAGCACTTGGAAGATGTTTTATCAAAGACTGTCAGCTACTATCTCACTTTAAAATGTATTGAAGCATGTTCATTTTTGTGTTGATAAGGTCAAACTAGTTGTGGGGTGCATTTGGAACTGGTTAGACCAAAAGGTCATCAGTTGTAGATATACATCTGAGGATTACTTTATGAAAGGTTAATTAAAATCAATGATTCATTACTGTATAAACATTTTTGCTTCTGCTAGTGAACGATAGCAAAAAGAGAGGCGCTGTAATATTGACAACACGTTCAATGATTACATTTCTACACATACAAATAAGAACATAGAATTTTAATGTCCCAGTTTTACAGCTAGACACCTAATGAAATCTTCTGAAAAACAAACCTCTGACCACAGCTTTCCAGAACAGACACTCTGTTGTGAATCATGTATGAAGCCACATGTCACTTAATGATTTTGTGAATCTGTGTGCACGAGTGTCAGTTCTATCCGAGTGAATGTATGAGAAAAAAAGATAATACTCCAAGAATTTAAGGTTAAAATTACACTTCAAAAAAAGTTTATTAAAGGAGACCACATATAGGTATTTAAAATTTTTATGTTATTTATGTGTGCTATCTTGACAATATTAATTCATTTTAATACACAAAATAATTATTAGATAATCAATTATACCCTTTTTAATTCTGCCATTTTTAACTTTCGTTTTGAACGACCGGTTTCTTGAAGTCCACGCCCTTCAACGATCTGTTCACGCCCTCTGTAACAGCCAGTATCTGTAATGTGTTGTTGTTTTAAAATTAGCTCTTTTTTTATTACTCATTTGACTTACTGTTAGTGTTAGCTTAAGATAACTTACCGAAACCCGTCTGAGCGCGCCGCAGTTTGCTGCTCCTTTTAGCATTAGACCACCCGAATCCGAAGCTAATGTTAGCTTGTTCCTCTTCCGGTTTTCGCCAGCTCCGCTCGTTGCACGCGATGAGATTTTGGGAGTTATCGCTGTTCCAGTGAAGACAACACAAAGTTCACCAAGTGTCTCCCGTAAATTAATCTGTAAGGAGAAGGTCCTCTTGCTGCGAGCCTGCTGCGAGGCTGCTGCAAGGCTGTACAGTTGAAGCTCCGCTCCATCGCGCCGGAAGAGGGTCCCGTCGAACCCGGTCCTTACGCCGGCGGTCCGCTCGTTTAATTTTTGCCGGCTGCGCGTTGGCAGCGATCGCAAATACACTAAAAATTGAACTAAAACATAAAAATAACAATTATACTTTATTTATAAAGCCATTTAAAAAAAACACAGCTGCAACAAAGTGCTGTACACATGAAATTAAGAACATATAAACAAAAGATGAGATGAAATCATGAAAAACAACAGTCATGTGTTTAATACAGAAGTGGGTTGAGCCTAACCAGGGGTTGCTAGGTGAGGGGCTGGACTCAGGTTTGATCTGATTGGCTGCGGCTTGGCTGCGGCTTGTGACGTCAATAAATGCAGGAAGTGTGAATCCTGGTGTATTTATCAAAAATAAATAAATCTACTTAGAGTAAATAAACCACTGGGTGCATTTTTTTGGCACAAGGACTGTTTTTTTATGAAGTAAATACCCAAAGTTTAGTAAAAAAACATTAAAAAGTGAATTTTGCATGTGTGGTCCCCACCAAGTTGAAGGCAAAAGAGTGATAATGTTTTTGCACGTGTCTGTGTTGCTTTTTGGCACATCACTGGATGAAACTCAGTTTTACAGTCACTAAATTTTGATATGGTAATAGCCAAGAGTAACACATATTACACTGAGCATTAACTGATCACGAGATTATTATTATTTTTTTGCTAATAACTTTTAGAGTCAACTCTGTCTCTTAGTGAAGTACCGGTATCTCATGAACCACAATACAGATTTGACCAAAGCGTTCAGAAAATAATTACCGAGTGCACATAACCAATGGATTATCTCTTAGAGTCAACCCAGTTCAAGATGGCTGCCACAACTAATCGAACTTCAGAATCCCAAAACTTAAACCGGATTTACAGATATCAATCTAAACTTTGGCGTGGTAGTTGCTGAAAGTTATTCACAACACAAGCAGGGAACACTGAACAAAACATCTGCCTAAAACTTGGACATTAACTGTTTAGCACCTATTTGTCCATCTGCAAAATATCTCAAACCACTGGTCAGATTTTAATGAAACTCTCCCAAAGTTATTAATAAATGTACGGTACATCTGCAACTGATTAATATTTGGAGTCACATCAATTTAAGATGTCCACTACAGCTAAATGATCTTACCAAACACAAATGGCCATAACCCAGCCAGTTTGACAGATATTAAGCTAAACTTTTATGTAGTAATAGTTGAGAATAATCTTAAATACATACCGGTACTTTAAGAGCTAATAAAGCTGTTGCATGAGATTGCACATAATGTCATTTACAATTTTCTCTCTGGCACAAAAGACAAATTCCTTCAAGGAATAGTTATTTTTGTGACTGTATAATTGTTGTGTTTTTGGGATTACACAGGTTTGCTTAAACAGGTTTATACTGTAGTACTTGCTGCAAAGGTGAATCCTGAGTGAAATGTCAGCTCTTGTAAGAAACATCTGATCCGCACATAAATCGATTCACAATATGACTCTAGCTCCATCAGAGCTGTCCCGCTCATCGATCTGTGCAGAGCACTACATCTGCAGCAGTTACAAATAATAAGCCCGTGGTGGGGAAACTGAAAATGGAGACATCACCTGAAATCACTGACACAAGTGAATCTGTGAGAAAAAAAAAAAAAAAAAAGAGTCACAGCTCACTGCGCTGACTTGTCCCAAACAGTCGTCCCTCTTCATCTCATTGTATGTCAAAATACCCCATCCCTCCTGATTATAATCACATCTAACACACAGAACTCCAAATCCTTCAGTGATTTTTCTTGCTCACTAAAAGTAACAAGAACATTCCCTCAGATTTGCTGCAAAAATCACTTCACACTCTCAGTGCCAGTGATCCTTGTGGGTTTTTCTAACGCTTAAATTCAGCAAAAGTCTTTATGTTCAGGTGAGGAAGTGTTTTTTTGTAAGGTCTGGATTTTTATTTTTATTTTTGGGTGAAGGGGATTCAAGACACCAGGGCTGTCTTATTATGAATAGTTCTCTTTTTTACTTAATCTTCTACCTCACATTCAGTTTTAATATAGTCAATGTTTAATCACTATAGAAACATGTAGAAAAGAGCATTAGTAGCTCCAACATCAAATATGATGTAAACCTTTGTCAACTCTAGTATGTCAGATTAGTATTATTACTGACTGGATTTTACCAAATCAAAAACAAAAAAAACAGAAAAGCCCGGCTGTTTAATAAAACAACTTTAATATTTTGTACTGATAAATGGTGTAAAATCCTGGAAAAGCATAAAAAGCTAAAAAGCATGTCCACACATTTGAAACCAGCAGGATCCAAAATAAATAATTTCTTTGAGCTCACCCATTTTCATTTCCAGGATGTCAAATGTTGTGAAACATGATCACTGTGTCCTTTGACAGCTTGTGTGTATATTTGATGCTGGGATAAATAAAAAAAAAGGTGCAAAATAAAGTATTTGGTTCTTTTTTTTTTAAAACAAACAGAAGGGAGCGATGCACTTTTGTTTTGAAGACATAAATGAAGCTGTTCTTACTTCTTTGTGTGATAAAATCCTTCTCTCCTTTGTGTGATAAAATCCTTCTCTCCTTTGTTTAGGAATAATAAAATGTACCCAATTGGAGCTAAAAAAAATTAAAAAAAAGAAAGCATAGTAGCCCTGATCTCTCATCTGTCAGGTCATTTCTCTCCCCATCATTTGTGAACCATCCATCAAGACATTAAACTCCCCTGCTTAACCCTCTGGGGTCTGAGGTCTAAATGTTCGTTGTGGTATAAATTTGAATTTAGCCTTATATTTCCACCATAAAAACTATTTACCAGGCCTTGTTTGGTATTATTGTTTTCAGGACAACCTCATCTTCATGATTTTACAGTCTTTGTTTCATTTTGACAAAATGCATGATCACATTGGAGCAAAAAATAACATAAAAAATGAAATCCGTGTTAGTAAAATATTGATATGTTTACTATGAAACTCACAAAAATATTTAACGAACCATTTTGACAGCCTAAAATGAAAATTTCATTGGTAACTTTTAAGAACTTGTGTACAAACTTAGTAAAAAACGAATTAGAATACATATTTTTCACATCATAAAGTGGGCAATTTCCATGCGTTTTTTTTACCAGTATTTACACTATGTGTCAAAACAGTATCTTCATCACAAATTCTCTGTGTTTTTTTCACCCTTTCATTATAAAAACAGACCAAGAACGACTACAAAACTCTGCAGACACACTAAATACTCATAAAATCAGTGCCTGATCTCCCCCCCCCCTTTCTTCACCAAAACTACTGCTGCTGTGTTTCTGTGTTCAGGACACAACATGGAGGAAAAACGGTTCTGATTGGTTGCTTCACAATGTGGTGTGTTCAGGGAAACTCCGAAATTTGAATTTCATTTTGAATTCATTGACTTTTTGGTAACAAAAAATCATAACATGGGTGCAATCATATAACAGCAATCATCTGTCACATTTCTGGTTGTATTTTGAAGTAAATACACAACAAAATCAATATAAAAACACTACTTTATAAAGATTGGAGTCTCTTTTTTTTATATGAATGACCTCTCTAAGCAGCTAAACCTGTGTAGAACTGGCTGCATGGTTGGAGATACAATTATCAATCATCTTATGTATGCTGATGACTTAGTGGTTTTTAGTCCAAGTTCAGCTGGTCTTCAGAAGCTGCTTCATGTCTGTTCAGCATATGGTGAGACACATGATATCATATTCAACCCCTCTAAAAGTCTCATTTTGATTTGTCGCACTAAAGAGGACAAAAATAGTGTATTTCCACTTTTTAAGCTGTCTGGGACTTTATTGAATGTTGCAAATGAAGTAAAGTATCTGGGTCATGTGTTGACAGACCGTCGGTCTGATGATGAGGACATTTACCGTCAGGTTCGAATGATATATGCTCAGGCAAATATCCTTGCTCGTAAATTTGCATTCTGTTCTGATGAAGTGAAAATTAACTTGTTTAGGTCATATTGTACATCACTGTATACAGCACATTTGTGGTGCAATTTTAAAAAAGCCAGTCTTCATAGATTAAAGGTGGCTTATAATGACGCACTAAGACTTCTTTTAAATAAGCCCAGATGGACCAGTGCCAGTGAACTGTTTGTATCTGCTCGCGTCAACACTTTGATGGCGGTTTTAAGAAATTTTATGTATAAATTTATTTGTCGTTTACATAAGTCTAATAATAGAATTATTCTACTGTTGACTAATGTCAAATATAGTGCGGTGAAATATTCATCTGTGCTTTGGAGACATTGGTATGATTGCCTCCTGAACGGTTAGGTACTTTTTTTATTGTTCTTTTTATTTTATAATTTTTTGTAATTTTTTATTTGTATTTTGTATTTTATCTTATTTTATCATGTTCGTTGTCTCTTATCTAGGTTGGACTCTGAGTCTGTAATAAAGTTATCTATCTATCTATCTATCTATCTATCTGCTGTCCAACAGACTTGAATGGAACACTTCACATGCAGCGTGCTTTGTTTAAAGAGACTATTTATAGACATGACGTCATGCCCTCAAATATGAGGGCATAGACCCCAGAGGGTTAAGAGTAAAACTCGCCCACCTGCATCCCAGATACTAAATAAAGAGTATTCCACCTTTACCTGGATGAAAACCACAGCCTCAGACTGGGGAGCTGACGCACACCTTCCCACATGACTGAAATTCAACACAATCAATGAATCAATAAAAATCAAAACAACTGATTTACTCGTTTGTTTTAATCCTCATCTTGGATCATAAAAGTCGAACATGAAAGAATGACATCACAGATCCATTTGGCTGAAACTGGCATCCTGTGCAGAAGACTTCTGTCTCCGAGATGAGAAACTCCACCTGGGTGGAGCTCAGATTAGAGCTCCTGCACATCAGGAGGAGTTGACTGAGGTGGTTCAGGCATCTGATCAGGATACCTCCTGGACACCTTCCTGTGGAGGTCTTCCAGGAAACTCCTGGAAACTCGCTAAATGATTGTGTATTTTCTCTGGCCTGGGAACCCCAGGAGGAACTGGAAATGCCGACAAAACCAAAGGGATGCTGTTTTCAAACAGGAAGTCGGTCCCAGCAGTTCTTCCTTCAGTTTTATCCTCAAATGGTGTCCCTATTGAGTTTGTAGATTCCTTCAAAAATTTGAGTACCGTACTGTATCTTGGTCGACTCGCATCCCTCCTTTACGCTTCATGTGAAAAAAACCTAGTAAAGAAACTGAGTTGAACTGGGTTTCTTTTTCAGAAAAAGATCCTGTCTAACTCTGAATGCTAGGAAATGCATTGTTACTGTGACCTTCCTTCCCTCCACTGACTATGGTGACATTATTTACATGAACACCACTACAAGCACCCTGCAGATGTTGGATGTTGTTTATCATGGTGCGCTAAGATTCATAATCAGCTGGAACTATTGTACCCACCACTGCACCCTGTATTCACTGGTACATTCATCTTTAAATTACTTCTTGGTCTTTTGCCTTCATACATCTCCTCCTACATGTCTCTGCGTGAGTGTAGCTACAGCGTGCACTCCCAGGACATGATTACCTGCAGTGTTCCCTCAGTGAGGCCTAAAAGGGCCTTCTTCTATTCCGCTCCCGTTTCCTGGAATATCTTGCAAAAAGATCTGAAGCTCTCAACCTTGAACTGTAAGTGGCTTCAAACATCTGTTAAGTTCCTGGCAAAAACCAATGCAGACATGTTCCCGTTTTTAGTTTTCTACATCGCCTTATAATCTAGATTTCTTTCATTTTTAATACCATTTTATTTTCACTTGATTTCTCAATTTGTATGCATCCTTTATGATGGTCTATTATTGTCTCTCTCTTTGTTTAAATCAGGTCTCTCTCTTGTAAATGAGTCCCCGAGGCTCAATGGGATTAACCTGTATAAATAAAAGGTTGAATGAATGAATGAAAGCATCCCTGTAATAATCCATGTCTGAACTTGGATAACTAGACAAAAATGAATAAACATCATTTCACAACATCACCATTTTCACTCAAGTTCTTGAAATGTTCAAATAATTTGTGCAACAGCTTTTGTTTGGAAATAGTTGCAAAGTCATTGTGGGGCATGTCTCCAACCCATTTCAAGAGCACTTGAGACACGGAGCTCTCTGACAGAAAACATCTGACAAATGTCTGCCTCTAAAAGTCACGCTGACAATAAATACTAATGATTAAAAATGAAATGTGGTCTAAATTGACCCATTTTTAGTCAAAAGTGCACTCCAGCAGGTTAAATCATAAACCTGTGGACATCAAAGTAATGGTCAAGACAAAAAATGCAGTTTAGCAAGCTGCCTACATATAAATGGGCTAAAACATCACTCACTTGGTGACTTGCAAACACAATTCATTGAGACAACAACGGGTAGTTTGTGCTTTCTTACAATTTTCCTGCAATTTTAATTCACCAGCTAATCTTCTAACAGTCACAGCTCAACGAAATACCAGAAAACCAGTAACTAGTATCATGTTCTGAAGGATTTTGAACCTAGGGTGCAGACAGACGTGAGGAACTCTAAGATAAAATAACAACGTTCCAAAAGATCAAACAAAGGCTGGCGTGGCAGCAAAACTTACATCATCACAGGATCAGGGAGGCACGGAGGAAGACAGAGCATGACGGCTTTAGAAAGCATAAGACATGGACAACCAGTAAACACAAAGACGCTGAACTTAAAGGGACACTAATGAGACAAAGACGAGCACCTGGGGTGATTGGGATCAGGTGAGACAAGGATTTGGCACATGAAGGAAAAAACAAACAGAAGAAAGCAGGAAACACAACACAAGAATCTAAAGAAAGAACACATGACAGACACAGGCTTGCACACAAAGTGGAGATATGAAAGAAAAAATAAGTCTTTCTACAACTAGAGATAGCAACAACGCAGCTACGACTTTAAGAACAATTTGTGTTCCTTACACGTGCACCAAAGATTATACTCTGCAGGCGTCCAAACACATTTTCATATACTGGATTGCGGTGCACTGTGCAGTGATTGTGTGTGCGACAGGAGAAATTTCTGCAGGAAGAGTCAAAGCTCTGGCTCTCAAAGGAAGATTCAAACGTGTCATCTCCTCTGAACACCAGCTCCCGTCTTTCGTCTTCAAAGCAAACCTATGTGAGGGGGGAAAGGAGGCGGTGATGAACATCCAGCATGCAACAACCCTTTTTGTCATGGTGAAAGCATCACAGCTGCTGGTGTCAGTGGATTCAACTCGTGCTCAGCGATCCATGTTCAACTTTGGCCTTACGAGGTGACGAACGTACATCACATCTCTTTTCTGCTCCTTCACGTTTTCACTGCTGCAGCCTGGAGGCTGCGGCCCGTGTTCCTTCATCATTAAAACCAAATTCATTACTTCAGCAAAAGGCCACCGCCTGTTTTTCCCTCCGTGACTTTCCATGCAGTGGCTGCTGCTGCTGCTGTGTCACCAAACAGTTACTTTACAAATGGAGCCAGACATTCACATAATTAAAACCAAGATGCTAGGACATAATTCTTAATTAAGCACTAACGTGATAAAGTGTGATGGCAGGACAAAACTCTCCTTTAAGGGAAGAAAGGCCTTTGTAATAAGGTGATTAATGGACTTAAGAGGGGAAGAGGATGTAATTGGCTGGTCGTCCCTCCAAGCTGAAAACAGGATAGAGCTCGTCGTTTGCTGCAGAGGGCTCCTCGCAAAACGCAGAGTGATGCAGCCTGACTGCGAGGAAAGGCTTAGTCCAATGAGACCAGTCTGGAAGAGACATAACTTTAATATCTATAATGGTTCTCTCAACTATTTTATTTTCAGTCTAATCTGACTATTAATGTGCCAGGTCTCCTGAGTTTGGCTGTTAGTGTGGAGGACACTGTGCTTTGCTCAGGTGGAGGAACAGCTTTGGATAAGATAAAAAGAAGCAGAGCACACATCTGTAGTAATGTTTTTCAGTTTGTTGTTTTTCTGTTGTGCTTGCAGTCTTGTTTTTCTTTAAATATTATTTGCACTTTATTGTGTGAAGCCTTATTATAAAGCACTCACACTCTCGGGATCCATTTTTCTGCTTTACGTTTTTCAGCGTCTTTCTCGAGCCACAATTTTTGTGCTATTTCAACAAATCATAGATCGAAACGTTCAACTCGTTGAGGAGAAGGGTGCAATGATTTTTGGTTTTGGTGCACCTTCAGCTTTTTGATATTTAGACACCCCCCCCCCTTTTTTTTTCTAATTGAAAATGAACTGATTTGACATCTTTCAAAATTTTTAATATGTTTACAACCTTTTACTGCGCCTTTCTCATTTTGCTCTGGTTCAGCTTCCTTGTGCAAATGTACACTTTTTTTCAGCTAATTTCAGCTGATTTATTTTGCTGTTTTGTGATCCTTTTAGATTTGTTTTACTAACTACAAAATTTTTGTGCTTCTTCTAACTTCTTTCTGCTAATTTCACTTATTTTGCTCCTTTCAGCTTATTTATGCAAGTTTCAGCTTTTTTATGCTATTTTAGCTACTTGAGCTAAATAGATTTAGAAGTCTTTTGGATAAAAGACAAAACATTTCTACTTTTTTGTTTTGTTTTGTTTTGTTTTTTGAATGTCCAGAGGACCAGACTTAAAGCTGCAGTCTGCAGTTTCTGTAGTGCAGTCTGTAAGTTGTCTAAAAATATATTTTTAACATATTTCTTCACTCTGTCACTATCTCCTGACAGACTGATGTTAGACAAAGTAATCTCTGAAAAAAACTATAGTCCCCTTGCTTCTCCAGGTGGTAAATAAGAATTTCTAAAAAGCCACAGTGACCCGCCGTTAACCAGCCAATAAAAACAGAGTTTTTAACCAGCCAATAAAAACAGAGCTTCTCACTTCTCACGCTCCTAACCCACGCCCCCCCCCCGTCCCAGCCCGCAGCGGCCGCGCAGGTTCTCGTTCAAAGTATTGCAAAGCGATGCAAAACTGTTTTGTATGTGACACAAATGTATTAAATTCCCCTTCTTCATCCCTGATCTGGACTTTTCTTTTTTTTTTTGCCAAAAGTCAAGTGATCTGCTACGCAGATGACACCCAACTCTATCTTTCAACCAAACCTAATTCTGCACTTCCACCTTCGTCTCTCACTGATTGTCTGCTTGAAATAAAACACTGGTTCACTTTAAATTTTCTTAAACTAAATTGCAATAAAACAGAACTTCTTTTAATTGGAACTAAATCAATACTAAACAAACTTCATAGCTTCTCCATTCCGGTTGATAGCTCTTCCATCTTTCCCGCCCATCAGGTTAAGAGTTTGGGTGTCATCCTTGATAGCACCCTCTCCTTCTCCTCCCATGTCAATAATATCACTCGGTCAGCCTACTTTCATCTTTGCGGACGACACAACAGTGGTGGGTCTCATCAGCAACAACGATGAGACGGACTACAGGAACGAGGTGAGCCGCCTGGCCTTGTGGTGCGGACACAACAATCTCACTCTCAACGTGGAGAAGACAAAGGAGATTGTTGTGGACTTCAGGAAGAAGGATGCCCAACATGCCCCTCTGACCATCAACAGCACCGCAGTGGAGAGAGTAGACAGCACCAAGTTCCTGGGAGTGCACGTCTCAAAGGACCTGTCCTGGAGCAGGAACACTGCAGCACTGGCAAAGAAGGCTCACCAGCGTCTCTACTTTCTCCGCAAGCTGAAAAGGGCTGGAGCTTCAACCCCCATCATGAGCACCTTCTACAGAGGTGCCATAGAAAGTGTCCTGACCAGCTGCATCACTGTGTGGTTTGGTGCATGTACTGCATCCTGC
Source organism: Garcialebias charrua (assembly GCA_038048925.1). NCBI lineage: Eukaryota > Metazoa > Chordata > Actinopteri > Cyprinodontiformes > Rivulidae > Garcialebias > Garcialebias charrua. Next base: position 15,741 of record JBBPBX010024300.1, on the reverse strand, counting down.
CGCAAGAGCCTCCAGCGCATTGTGAGAGCAGCTGAGAAGATCGTGGGCACCTCCTTGCCCTCACTGCAGGACTTACACAGCAAACGCCTCACTCGGAAAGCCCACCGCATGGCAGGTGATCCCACACACCCACTACACAGCTGCTTCAGACTACTGCCATCAGGGAGGAGACTGAGGAGTCTCCAGGCTCGAACCAGCAGACTGAGAGACAGCTCTGTTCATCAGGCAGTCAGAATGCTAAACACTCTGCCTGCTCTGCCCCCCCTCCCATTTGAACTGCCTTAACACTAAAACTTTCTCACACATTATCACTCAACACAAAGTTTTTCACTAAACTCTCGGTCATGTGCTCATACAGTTTGCACTAATTCTCATACTTGCACTAATGTCTGTATTACATCACTGCCTATAATCATAATACTGTTTACATTCTCTGTTTACATTTATTAATACTGTTTACTTTTATTACTACTGCTTACATGTAATTACTACTGTTTACATTTATTTACACTACTCTAATATCTACACCACTGCTGGTACATATACAGTGTGCTCTGAACGGTCTTATTTAGGGATGCCCAATGTGCCTTACTGCATATGCCACTTTTTGCCTCTATAACAACATCAACTACTACCTCATACATATACTGTGTACATTGACTCATACGCTGCTTTGCCACTTTGCAAATGTCAATGCTAGAAACCTTTAGTTTATTTTAGTTATACTTTTTATACTCTTTTTTTTGTGCTAGTATGCAAAAACTCAGGACAGTATTATGTTCATTAAATGTTTAATGTTTTAGTTTTAGAGTTGGTGTGGATTTTCATGCTCTTGCACCGCTATGCAAAAAAAAAAAAAAACTCAGGACAATGTTAGTTTTACTATTTTATGCTTATGTCTATTATTATATGTTTCAGTGTTTCAATGTTTAGATGTTTACTGTTGCACCGAGGGACTGAGAGAAACGCAATTTCGGTCCTGTGTATGTCCTGTACAGTACATATTGCAGATCTGACAATAAAGTTGACTTTGACTTTGACTTTGATCTTCAAAATATTAATTGTCTCCGTCCTTCCCTCACTCCTCACTCCACTGCTGTTCTGGTCCACAGTCTAGTCACCTCTCGTTTAGATTATTGTAATTCTCTTCTTTATGGCCTACCTTAGAAAACCCTTCGTAAATTACAACTGGTCCAAAATTCAGCTGCCCGTATCATTACACGGACCCCCTCAATCCATCACATCACACCTGTTTTACAACAGCTTCATTGGCTTCCCATCCCATATCGCATCAATTACAAAATACTCCTCCTTACATTCAAAGCTGTCCACAACCTCGCTCCTCCATACCTTTCAGACATTATTCACATTGCTACACCTGCTCGTACCCTCAGATCCTCTTCTTCCATCCAGCTCATTGTTCCCATTGCCCGTCTTGTTACTATGGGGAGCAGAGCATTCAGCTGCTCTGCTCCCCAGCTCTGGAACTCACTCCCACCTGATATTCGCAACACAGACTCATTGCCACATTTCAAAGTCAAACTCAAAACTCACCTGTTTAAAGTAGCCTATGCACTATGATAACAACTGCATTGTCTTATTTTTTTATTTTAATTCATTTTACTTGTTTTTACTGTGTTTATAATATTGTGTCTGGTTTATTTTTATTTTATTTTTATGATTGACAATGTAAGGTGAACTTGAGTGCCAAGAAAGGCGCCTACAAATAAAATGTATTATTATTATTATTATTATTATTATCGCTTCCTCCTCCGCTGAATCATGACAGAAACATTCAGGAAATGGATGAATTTGTCACGAGCGAATTAAACTCGGGTTCAACGTGGCTGCACGCGGCTCTGCAGATTTCATGGTGTTCTGGTGTGCTGGACCAGCGCTCCCTGTTTTTATTTTATTTTTTAGAACGTTTTATTAACATATAATCACAGAACTTCGCAGCTGCTGCCAGGACATGCAGTAGAGGCGGAGCATCACCGACAGCAAGAGGGAGCAGAGCCATATATGGCTCTGAGTGGGGAGGGACCAGAATGCTTTCCCAGATGAAAAATTTCCTAAGTGCTGCATTCTACAAAAACTGCAGACTGAACCATTAACTTTTTTAGATTTTTCTCCCTGGATTTTTGAGCATGCAACAGGATATTTTAGCTACTATTTAAAGGTTTTTATACAAATTTTAGCTCCACATTTTTGCACTCATTTCAATCATCATCAACCCAGTTCAGCAAAAATGTGCTCTCTCCAGTTTCTTCTGGTAATTTAAGCTTTTTTTTCTGTGCTTTTAGCTTCTTTTCAGCCTTTTTTAATTTCACCTTTTTTCAGATAATTCCACTTTTTTATGCTAATTTCGGCTTCGTTCAACCTAATTGGGCAAGCAATCTCTGCTTCCTTCTGCTAATTTAAGCTTGTTCTACTAATTTCAGCGGTTATCAGATAAATTCCAGTTTTAATTTTAGCTACTTTCTGCCCAACTATCTTCTTTCTAATAATTTAATCCTATGCACCTTCCAGCTTTTTTCAGCTGGTTTTGGCTTTTTCTGCAATTTCAGCTACCATTAACTGTTTTATGCTAATTTGAGCTTTTTCAACTAATTCCACCTTTTTTTAATAGCTAATTTCAACTCTTTCTACTTCATTCTGGTAGTTTAAGTTTTTTTTCTGTCTTTTCAGCTACTTTTTACTAATTTCAGCTTTTTTTGATTAGCCAATCTAATAATTTCTGTGCTCATTTCTGCTTATTTAAACCTAATTCAGCAATATGTGTTCTTTCTGCCTTTTTCTGCTAATTTAGGCTTGCACCCTCTTTTCAGCTAAAATTCAGCATGTTTTTTAAGCTATTTTCAGCTGCTTTTCAGCAAGTTCTTCATACGCATTCACACTGCATTTCTGCCTGAAATGCAATTTCTCTAGTTTAGTTTTTCTTTTATTGCCAGTAGCCAAAGATAAAGTTGGAGCAAGAACATTTGTGCCTGTGTTTGTGTTCAGTTGTCTGTTAGAAAAAAAAAGATCTCATCACAAAATTAACTGAAACTTAAAATTTTGGGTTGACATTTACAACAGATTACGTTTTAAACTTAACCTAATTCTAGTCAGTTGACCTTGAAAATGCATAAATGGCTATAACTCAGCTAATTAATAGATATTCATTCATTCAACCTTTATTTAAACAGATAAATCACATTGAGTCTCAAAGACTCATTTACAAGTGAGATCTGCTGGACAGACAAAAGTGATGAAAAATAACACATGCTCTGCATGTTAGGCTGATTGGTAACTCTTGGTAACTTTTTTAATTGACCCTAGGTGTGAGTGAGACAGGTCCCTCTTGTAAATGAGTCCCCGTGGCTCAACGAGGCTAGCCTGTATAAATAAAGGTTGAATGAATGGGTTTGGAGACAAACAAATATGAAGCAAATATGAAGATTTGGTGTAGCTGTGCATTACTGTAATGTTATCTAGCTACAGATTGAGATGCACATGAACTTTGTAATTTACTTCCATCGTGTAATAATCCCTCTATGTGTCAGGGTGTTAAAAAAGGTTTAAGCTTTATGTCAGTATAAAAACAATAAGTAGAAAAATTACTACTTCTTTGTTTTTCTTCCTTTCAATGTAATATTTTAGTTTGTGTATCGAAGCTCAGGCAATAGGATAATTTAAAAAGATCACTCCACTGCTCTTAATTATTTTAAACACATTTCTAGTATTGGTCATTCTTGGAAATGGTGGTGAAATCCACAACTTTACAGGTATAAGAGCTTCATGCTTGTGTTTTAGATCTGCCCCAAGAATCAGGCGACCAGTAAAGGCCGCTGCTGTGTCACTAGTTTTAATGGAACCACATTTATCTGTAAGTAGCATCATGCGTGTGATGCTGGTTTTCTAACTGCTTCTTACTCCGTCACAGAATGAAAAATGGGAATTGGAAAGATCCTGTTCCTCTGTCATACAAAGTATATACCACTATGTATGTACCGTATGTTTAAATCAGCCACCACATCACTTGATGACACTATGCATTCTAGATTTTCTATAGTTTAAGAGTACAGCACTTATAAATTCTGGGCAACATCATCTGGCCAGGACGCTGCAGTTTACACTCATCTGCAAATCACTGGTCACTCTTTCAGGGATGAAGATCCAGAGGAACGTTGGTTTGAGAGAGGAGTGAAGGAAAACATCTTTGTGAAGAGAACCCGTCCATCATTAAACAGGGGCGGAGGCCTCTGTATCCAATTGTCACCTTCTTACAATGCTGTTATTGCAAGTATCATCCAGCTTTCTGTAAATAGCAAGTGGCCATCAGGGCAATAACAATCGGTTGTTAGGCTGATGGTCCTCCTTTATCATGTGAACAGCTATATAGTTTTCTCATATGATTGGGGTGGCCGGCATGTTGACCAAACACTAATCTATGGTGCCCAAGGCCCCCATTAGTCACCCCCTGGCTCCGTCATTGCACCTATTCGTGGATAAAATAAATCCACTCATCAGGATCCGTCACTTTGTGCCGCCTTGGACAAGAAAAACAAAACTATCTCTCCTCTTACACAGTGTAACTCCTACCCACTTGAATATCTTGCACCAAAAACACTTTTACTTTTGCTCTTTCACACTTTTACTCGAGGTTTACCGTATTTTTCAGAGTATAGGTCACACCGGAGTATAGGTTGCATTGTCCAATTATTACCAATAGATTGGAAAAATCCCTAGATAGGTCGCACTGGAGGAATAATAATAATAATAATAATAATCATTTTATTTAAAAGCGCCTTTCAGGACACCCAAGGACACTTAACAAACCAATACAGTGCAAACATTATCAGTGACAAATTGAAATATAAAATACATAAAGATTATAAAATGCAAAATAATAAAAATACATTTAGTAAAGTTAATGATAAGCTAGTCTAAAGAGATGTGTTTTCAGGGCAGTCTTGAACAGAGAAAGGGAGGTGGTGTTTCGAAGGTCTGGCGGTAGGGCGTTCCAGAGGTGAGGGGCAGAGCAGGTGAAGGCCCTGCTCCCCATGGTGGAGAGGCGGGCAGAGGGTACATGGAGATGTAGTGAAGAGGAGGATCTGAGAGAGCGTGATGGGATGGAGATTTGTAGGAGGTCAGATAGATAAGGAGGGGCAAGGTTGTGGATAGATTTGAACGTGAGGAGTAGAATTTTGAAGATGATGCGTGATTTAACCGGGAGCCAGTGGAGCTGCTGCAGGACAGGAGTGATGTGGTTATAGTAGGAGGTTTGAGTGATGACACGGGCAGCTGAGTTCTGGACCATCTGTAACTTGTGGAGAGATTTGTTGGGGAGGCCGTAGAGAAGGGAGTTGCAGTAATCGATACGGGAAGTCACAAGACTGTGCACCAGGATGGCTGTGGAGCGGGGTGTGAGAGAAGGACGGAGACGGTTAATATTACGGAGGTGGAAATAGGCAGACCGAGTAATATTGTTGATGTGTGAAGTGAAGGAGAGAGTGGTGTCGAGGATGACACCGAGGCTCTTGACCTGAGGGGAGGGGGATAGAAGAGAGTTGTTAAAGTATAGGTCGCACCTACATTTAGCTCTGCTGCAAATGTCTGCCACAGGAGCGCACAGCAAGGCTTTTAAGAAGATTAACACTTAAAAACAATTATTTGTTGTGCCGCCACTTTGGGGCAGTGGATAAGGCAGGCGACACATATGCTGGAGGCTGAGCCTCTCCACAGGCATTGCGAGTTCACGTCCCAGACCCGATAAGTTCCTTTCTGTGGTGTCTCCCCCCTCTCTACCGTTTCACCCTCTCCAATAAAGGCCACTAGCGCCCAAAAATGTAAAAAAAAAAAACAATTATTTGTTTGATAAAAATTATAGCAAATATGTGTCTGAGCTGAACTTTTCCCTAATAAATGAACGTAATTGTGAAATGAGCTGGATTAAAAAATTTGTTTTGCCAAAAGTGATAAAAAGCCATATATAGGTCGCAGGCCATGAAAAAATGATAAAAAGGTGCGACCTATACTCCAAAAAATATGGTACTTGCATTCCCTTTTCAATTCCAGTCCAGAAAATCACTTGTCTCAAAAACTCACTTCTTCCGGCACTCGGCAAGGCAGGTCGCATATCTTTCTGCTCTTCCCTCCCTAAGTTTTTCCTACTCCCTGCTTGCTTTTCGTCTCGTCTGCGACCCTTCAGCGCTCACTCGAACCAATATGGAATTAATAAATTGGGCTGTTTCTTCAATGGATAAGATTTTTTCCACGAAGCGGACCGTGCCAGGAGAAGCTGTCTGTCCCTCCGACACACACGCGGCTGGATACGTGATGGACTCGTGGGGTCAGTGGCAGCCCATGTGTCTGACCGTCTTAAGTGTCGAAGACGTGGAGGATTTGTGGATTATTGGATTATTGGTAGCAACTGCTCTGTTTTTTGGCGTGAGCGGAGTTGTTTGTTACTGGAAGCTGAGGGAGGCTTCGGCAGCTATCAGCGCGCTGTCGGCACTACCTGATCAGCAAAATTCTCTGAACCGGGCCGTGAGCTCCTCATCCCAGCTGTTGTATGAGCTCAATCGCTCGCTTGGAGCAGTGGTGGACCACCGCGCACCTGCTGTCCGTTTTGGGACTTGTTTACAGCCACCCCGGATCAATCAAGGGACAGATGGGAGTTCATGAAGCTGAGCAGAGCGGAACCACATATTTGGATTTCTTTCGGCCATGAAACAGCACCACAGACTTGAAGGCGGCAGTGGAAAAGAACACTGTGGTCTATTGGATAACAAACAAGAACATTATCTGGCTTCTGCACATGTCCTTGAAAAGTAGGCTGTGGGAAGCCATTCTCCTGGAGTGTGGAGCTGAAGAGTCCCCCCCCCTCCCCCTCCCCAGAGATTTCTGTGAAGCCTCAGATAACACCCAGCTGCACATCTGCTGAACTCTGTGTTTGTCTGAAATTACTCACAGACTTATCTCCTTGCCTGCCGTATCTCCATTTGTTATTGTAACTAAATGTGCTTTTGATATGGTTTTTACTGGATCACGCGGTGTCTTGAAGACAAAATGTGATTCATCTTTTTTTAATATCAATGCTGTGAAACCCCGTGTCTTTGCCTGTTTTCCTGCTTTTGACCTTCATCTGGGGACAGATTGGGACTGGCCGCGCTATGAGCATATCATGTGTTGATAAACATATCATGTGTTGATAAACATGTCATGTGCTTTGTTGAGCTGCAGCTTGTTTGCACTCATTCTCTCTCCTGGATGTCTGTAACTACATATTTACGCTGTATTGATGAAAATTGATGCAATGTTAATAAACCTTCTTGATTCTCTTGATTCTTGATTCTTGATTCTCTATAAACATATATTATTCAATTCCTTCAGCAATGGAAGACATAGACGTCCCGCAAGTTGTCTTTGTAAAAGAAGCACCTGCTACATTTTCATACAGAAGTTGTTTTACTAACCGTATAATTACAAACATTTTTAAACGTATTTCACATCATTGTGTGAAACAAAACAGAAGCTGAACAAGCTCTGCTGACCATTTCAAACAATTCAGAGATGTCTCTTAATTCTCGTCCTTTGGCTCTAATGAAAATGTTAACACCCCACAGGAAGGGCTTTTTGTTGAAAAGCCAACTTCACCCTCTCCAAATCCAGTCTTATGAAAGAACAAAGCAGCTTAATGTTGCTGCTGTTTCTTGCTGAATATTTTGCCTTTGAAAGTGGAGAAAAAAAACAGGATAAAAAACCTCACTCTTAGGAACAACAGCCCTGATAAGCTGCAGGATTTGCTGTATTTTGCTCACCACTAAATCTGCTTTGAGAGTTACAGCATTAAAAAAAAAGCTCACCTGTCTTTAAAAGCCAGCCAGGGACGTTCAGGAAACGTTTAATGTTTGGTCAGTATGAGTTTTAAAACTGCTCCTTCTTAATATCCAGTTTAGGGTTATCAAAGCTCCTTGTTATTTTTGTAAACTAAATCAGTTCGCTAAATGTCATCAACCATCACTCACAATACTGAGGCATCATTTATTTGTTTGTAGCTGATTTAAATCACTGTCATTCTCATTAAATTATGCAAATAGTAAGATATAAGGTGGGTTTATCTTAGGTTATTGTCCTTTTTCTTCAGAGAGGTTTGTGTTTTAAGAAATAAATATCAAGCGGAATCAATAATTGTTTTTGATTAGCAGCTTGGATGGATGATCAGGCCTCTGGTGCTGATCAATCACTTCATAATTAAGGGAAACTACCGGTACATAGATTTGAACTTTTTTTTAATAGCAGGACGGTGGGTGAAATATTGGTGCAACAAACAGAAATTTTCCATGAACAAAGACGAAACATGGTTAAAAAACTGTTTTAATCATTTTCTGTGCTCATTGTCAAAATGAAACATTTTCCCACAGTCTTGATTTTTGTCTCCACTGTACATTTTCCTTTTGAAAAACATGTAATTTTTTTGTCTGGGTGGTTCAAAACACCAAAGTTCATGCTCAATAATCCAGGTATAAAATCCAGCATCTGGGCAGTTTCTTTTTTAATGCTGAGACGTTTCGTTTTTTTTTTGTGCTGAGACGTTTCATTTTTTTGTGCAGAGACGTTTCTTAGCACCAGCCAACTGGTTTGTTCCACTTTGGAGTATGCTGCTGGTGGAGAATCAGTTCTGTTTGGTTGTCCCTCAGATTGAAGAAGTCTGTTGGATGACGGATGAAACGTCTCAGCACACAAAAAAGAAACCATCCAGATGTCCTCCTGACTGAACATTGTTGGGTGTAATGTTTTAATAACGCAGAAGTGATCATTTCACCAATCATTTGTGAATTACTCTTTTGTTTTGCACTCTGCTTGCAATTCACAAAATAATTCAGAAAAAAAAAGCTAATCGACTAAATTCCTCACATCATCAAATGAAATACAAAACAAAACAAAAGATAATAATAAAATAACACCAGTGCAGGCAGTTTTTACGACAGTCTTTTTAAAGCTTCTGAGTCAAACGTGTGAAAAAGACGCTCGTTTGGTGGTTTTTGCTACGGTTACGTCCTTGTATCGTTGAAAAGACGCACCCTATCAGGCTCTGCCCGTGCTAGATGTTTAGTTTTGGTCTCAGGTCGAATATAATATGCTCATCAGTCAAGTGGACACTTGCTGCTGCATCAGTGTAATTTCTGCACACTGTCCAATTTGCATAAAGATGAGTTCAGCTCCTCTTTTGGCTCCTGTCCACCTCACTCGGAATGTTTTAAAGCCAGCTTGACCTTTGTGAAGACGGTTCACATCTGCTTTTGTGATCAACTTGTAAATGCTGCTGCTTGATGGCTCTAACACAGAGCAGAAGCACAACAAAGCAGCTAAATGAATTATTGAAAATGAATGGCTGTATCTGTGTTTGTGTGTGTGTTGCACATGTTAACATCTGCACCTGTGTCCTGCTCTGTGCATGCATCTGCCGCTCTGCCCCTCTCAGCTAAAGGGTCAGCGTGGCTGTTTATTAATCCGTTTAATGCAAAGTCTCATTTTTGTCCCTCTCCATCTGCTCATTGTCTGATCAGTTTTGATAATACCTAAAATATGTCAAGGCTAGTTTGATCTGAGTCTTTTTCTGCTCACCGTTTGTTTCTTTTGCTGTCAAATATGATAAAAACTGGACAATGGCAAAAAGTAGTTAAGAAAAGTGTGGACATTATCTCTTTAATTTGAGGTTTTCCATCCAAACCAACAGGTTTTAAACAGCAGGCTGGTCTTACCGTGTCTGGGTCTGCACAGACTGAATATTTCTGTCTGAGAGTAACACAACACATCTGAATGTATACAGACTGTGACTCAAACGACTCACACATGCACATACACGCACACGCACAGACACTTCTGGTCAGAAAACACCTCATCTTTAGTTGCATGCAGTCACCAGGGGGCAGTAAAAGTCCACATGTTCACAAATCAATAACACAATGTCCACCCCTTGTTAACACACATATGCACACACTGCATGTAATTTTATTTCAATTTTAAAGTGCTGAAATTAAAGTCAGATTGAGCACATGTCAGCCAATGGACTGGTTTCCTCTTTATGCGACAGGATTCATTCATAAGTCGTGAAGATGAGCTGTGTGAGAGTGAAAACTGTTTTCCTTCTCCTTAAAATCAAATATATTTTTAAGCACATTCACCTCAAGGTTTCTGAAACTGTGGGGCATCAGTGAAGCCTTGTCCAAAAAATATTTCCCCTCTCAGAGACTGAAACATTAGCTTTGGGTTTTCTTTGCAGCCAAAATGAAAACATTTCTAAGGAAAGTAGATAACTACAGTCAACATGGTATGTTTAAAAGATTATTAAGTGAAATACATACAATAATTTACTTAATCTAAAATATAAAATGTGGAATGAATGTTTCATTGATTTGTCTTCAAGAGGTTTTATGACTTGCCACTTGTTTGTTCCGAGCATATCCTCTGGGTTTGTTGTCAAGAGTTAGACGGGCTGTAAAAAAAATGTAAGTTATTAAAAACAAATAAATAAATAAATAACACCCGGGGACCATGTCCTCATCCAAGGCCAACGCTGTATTTCAGTTTTGGTGGATGAATTATTGTGACCGTTTTCAGAACAACATCCCAAAAGTCAATATGTCTTTCCAAGTGCCTGCTGTTTGTGGCATTTCTTCAGAAATAATTTTACCAACAAGAAGAAAATGTGTGATGGGTTTCAAAGTAAGATATAAACCACTTTTCTCTTGATGTTTTCTTTCTTGAATTGTCATAGTTTTTTCCCTTTAAATCACAGTCCTAAACATAAATGCATGGCAGATTATTGGATTCTGCGTGTGTGTATAGATATAAAAATATAAAAATATATATGAGGACTGTAAGCAGCCTTCTCTCTTGCTACAGCATGGACCTCATTTCAGGAGATGGAATTAAAGCCAACTGAGACCTAATCCTAGTGTAATACCTCCTTTCTCCCACCTCTTTTATGAAGCAGCAAAAAATGAAACACGAGGGAATGAAATTAGGAAAAGAGAAATATATATTTTTTGGGTGGTAGAGGTGACTAAGGAGGACACGTATGAAGAAATAGCAGATGCAATACGAGATTCATACAGTGCAGTGGCACAGGAATGCAAATAAAAACAAACAAAATAAAAACAACAAAACAAAACAAATGAATGGACATTTTATACAATTCAAAGACAAATATGAAAAATAAATATTGTATGTGTATTTTAAAAGTACCTGACTTTCTTATAATTCTTCTTCTTCTTCTTCTTCTTTCGGCTTTTCCCTTTTCAGGGGTCGCCACAGCGAGTCATCCTCCTCCACCTCACTCTGTCCTCTGCATCCTCTGTCCTCACTCCAACTACCTTCATGTCCTCTCTAACTGCATCCATATATCTCCTCTTTGGTCTCCCTCTTTGTCTTTTTCCTGGCAGCTGCATTTCTAACATCCTTCTACCAATATACCCACTGTCCCTCCTCTGGACATGTCCAAACCATCTCAGTCTGGCCTCCCTAACTTTATCTCCCAGTTGTTCAACATGTGCTGTACCTCTGATGATCTCATTCCTGATCTTATCCATCCTTGTCACTCCTAAGGAGAACCTCAGCATCTTCATTTCTGCCACTTCCAGTTCTTTCTCCTGTCTTTTTGTCAATGCCACTGTCTCCAGACCATACAACATAGCTGGTCTCACCACTGTCTTGTAAACTTTTCCTTTGACCTTTGCTGACACCTTTTTGTCACAAATCACTCCTGAAACTTTTCTCCATCCGCTCCATCCTGCCTGGACTCTCTTTTTCACCTCTTTACCACATTCCCCATTTTCCTGGACAGTGGACCCCAAGTACTTGAAGTCCTGCACCTTTGTGACCTCTGCTCCTTGTAGCCTCACTGTTCCACTGGCCTCCCTCTCATTCACACACATGTACTCTGTCTTACTACGGCTGACTTTCATTCCTCTTCTTTCAAGAGCATACCTCCACCTCTCCAAGTTCTCTTCCACTTGTTCCCTGTTCTCACCACAGATCACAATGTCATCTGCAAACATCATAGTCCATGGGGATTCCTGCCTGACCTCATCTGTTAGTCGGTCCATCACCAGAGCAAACAAGAAGGGGCTCAGAGCCGATCCTTGATGCAATCCCACCGCCACCTTGAAGCTATCTGTCACTCCCACAGCACATCTCACCACTGTCCTGCTGTCCTCATACATGTCCTGTACCAGTCTAACATACTTTTCTGCCACTCCAGATTTCCTCATGCAATACCACACCTCTTCTCTTGGTACCCTGTCATATGCTTTTTCTAAATCCACAAACACACAATGGAGTTCTTTCTGACCCTCTCTGTACTTCTCTATCAACATCCTCAAAGCAAAGATGGCATCTGTGGTGCTCTTTCTTGGCATGAAACCATACTGCTGCTCACAGATAGTCACATCTTGTCTAAGTCTTGCTTCCACAACTCTCTCCCAGATCTTCATTGTGTGGCTCATCAACTTAATTCCCCTGTAGTTGCTACAACTTTGTACATCACCCTTGTTCTTAAAAATGGGAACCAGCACACTTCTTCTCCATTCTTCAGGCATTTTCTCACCCTCAAATATTCCATTAAATATTTGAGTCAAAAACCTCACTGCCATCTCTCCAAGACATTTCCAAACCTCCACTGGTATGTCATCAGGTCCTACTGCCTTCCCCTTCTTCATTCTTTTCAGAGCTTTCCGGACTTCACCCTCACTAATCTTTCCCACTTCCTGGTCCACAGTTTCTATTACCTCCACTCTTCTTTCTCTTTCATTCTCTTCATTCATTAGCTCCTCAAAGTAATCCTTCCATCTTCCCATCACACTCTCCTCACTTGTTAGAACATTCCCATTCCCATCTTTAATAAGCCTAACCTGCTGCACATCCTTTCCAGCCTGATCCCTCTGTCTTGCCAATCGGTACAAGTCCTTCTCGCCCTCTTTAGTGTCCAGTCTCCCATATAACTCATTGTACGCCCTCTGCTTTGCCTTAGCTACTTCCCTCTTTGCTCTATGTCCCATCTCCTTATATTCCTGTCTCCTCTCTTCAGTCCTCTCACTGTCATATTTCTTCTTGGCTAATCTCTTTCTTTGAATGGCGTCCTGCACTTCACTATTCCACCACCAGGTTTCCTTATCATCCATTCTCTGTCCAGATGACACACCAAGTACCTTCCTACCTGTCTCTCTAATTACTGTTGCTGTAGTAGCCCAGTCACTTGGAAGCTCTTTCTTACCACCCAGAGCCTTTAACAGCTCGTCTCTGAATTTCTCACAACATTCTTCCTTCTTTAGCTTCCACCATTTGGTCTTCTTCTCTGGTTTTACTCTTTTTCTCTTCTTCGCAACAACAGTCATTCTACACACAACCATCCGATGCTGTTTGGCCACGCTCTCCCCTGCTACAACTTTACAGTCTCCAATCTCTCTCAGGTTTCCTCTTCTACACAGAATGTAGTCGACTTGTGTACTCCTTCCTCCACTCTTATAGGTCACTCTATGTTCCTCCCTCTTTTGGAAATAGGTATTGACTATAGCCATTTCCATTCTCTTGGCAAAATCCACCACCATCTGTCCTTCCTGGTTTCTTTCCTTGACACCAAACCTACCCATCACTTCCTCATCCCCTCTGTTTCCTTCACCAACATGTCCATTCAGGTCTGCTCCAATCACCACTCTTTCCTCCCTGGGAATACTCTCTATCACTTCATCCAAATCTTTCCAAAATTATCTTTCTCCTCCCCATCACATCCAACCTGTGGAGCATAACCACTTACTATGTTTAGCATCAGACCTTCTACTTCTACCTTTAGACACATCACCCTATCTGACACTCTCTTCACCTCTACTACATTCTTTGCCAACTCCTCCTTCAGGGTAATGTATTACAGAAAAGAGCTGTAAGAATTATCACTAGAAAACATTACCGTCATCCATCAAGTACATTATTTTATCAACTAAAGTTATTGAAGTTCCATGATTTGGTAGACTATAATATTTTATCAGTTATGTATAGGGCTCAAAATAATGCATTACCTTTAAATATCCAAATGCACTTTGTTAAAAGACAAAGTTGTTATAATCTTAAGGGGACAGAGTTGTTTGTAAAACCACAATTCAGAACTAGTTTGAAGGGACGTTCTACCTCAATCCAGGGAATTAGATTATGGAATGGCTTGGAGAATGTAGTTAAAAATGCCAAGTCAATGTTTACATTTAAAAAAATGATCAAAACAAATGTGTTAAAAAATATGAAATAGCGTAATGTGTATTGTATTAGTTAGAAAATTAGAAAGAGTTAGTCATTTTGTACTGTTGGTTGAAGATTATTATTGTTTACATGGTTGATTATTGTTGTTTAATCTGATTGTTGGAAGTAAGGGGCAGATATAATAAGATTTATTCTTCTTTCTGCTACCTTTCATTTTTTTATATTTTGTACACTATCATTTATGAGATTGTCTTGTAGTGTTTCTTTTGTAAAAAAATGAACAAATTTAATAAACATAATGCCTTGCAAGAACAAGAAATGTGATTAAATGCCACATAGAAATCTACAGGAGGATGTTTCATGTAGCTTTGAGAAACTAAATTGCACCCTATTAAACAATGATAACAATTACAAAGGTCAAGTTGGTTTATACTAAATAGGCTATTCAAATTATTTAACAGTGTTATAAGTTTAATTTCCCCCCATTGTAGAGCAAAGAGGGGAAATTGGAAATATCCTCCATCTAACTGTACTTTCATATGTTCGTCCGTGCCTGTTATGAGCAATATATGGTTGCATGAAATTGGATTTTTGGCCGATATCCGACATTCCAATATGTTAAAACTTATTTGGCCGATAACATATACCGATACCGATATTTTCTATACTTTCCTTTGTCAGAACATAGCCCTCTTATATAGGCTTATTTGCTACAAAAATTGTGAAACATCTGTAAGAGCTGGTGACATATATTCACTAACAGCCATATGATATGCATAGCACTTTAACTTATGAAAAGTGTTAAATGTTTTTTACTAGCATTAGCCACCTGCCATGCTGTCTCACTTGTGGAGGCTTGTTCCGGCTTCCTAGCTGCAGTGTGGGATCCTCTGCACTCTTGTACATGAAGGACAGCCTTTTTAAGTTCAACATTTTTGTCTATCCATAGTTCTGTAAGACCAATCATGCTAACGGGGCTAACACAACGTCCAAATGTCTATCATCCAAATGCTATTGGCTATTAGCTTCTCAATTACGTCAGAAATGACAGCTTGTAACTCGGGTATGGTTACGTCAGAAAAATATCTCAGACTGGGGACGAGATAGCGAGGCTCAGCATAGTCCAAATCGCTTTGGAATCCGATATCCTCACCAACGGGGAAAAAACATAACTTCCACCCTGTTGTGAGCTCAGATAGGCGCGCGTGATGTCATCATGTTGTGCTGCTGCTGCAGGCATCCTTGTCACTGGGCTGTCATACAAAAACGGCGTCTTTGATATCAATGAGTTATTTTGATTGAATGTCGGATGTCTAATCCTCCTTCATCCACCATCTTAATGCTAATATCGGCCAATACCGATACCATGCCAATAATATTGTGCATCCCTAGTGAGTATGATAACTTTAAAAATAAGTGAGGCACAAGCTTCCTTTTTGTTGTGGCTATATTTACAGTAGATGTAAGAAAGGTCACTAACAAAAATAGGGTTGCCATGCCGAAATC
>JBBPBX010024299.1:7849-35004 GCA_038048925.1 Garcialebias charrua | reverse complement strand
ACACATTCATACACCGGTAGCGGTAGACTGCCATACAAGGCGCCTTCCAGTCCTACCGGGAGCAACTCGGGGTTAAGTGTCTTGCCCAGGGACACAACAACACATGGTGTTTGGAACCGGGATTTGAACCACCAACCTTCCGATCGGGGGACGACTGCCATTACCACTACGCCACGGCCGCCCCATATATGTGTGTTATTAGAGGTTCTAAGAAAAAAACTGTTTGTTGAAGTTTTGATTACAAAGTTACAAAATTCGAGTCGACAGACGAATAAATTAAGAATAAAAAAACTGTTCAAATTGTTTGTTGTTTGGAATTTTATACAGGAGGAACCTGATGCTCCAACTTTTTGTTATTATTTATTCTGACTACATTATTATTTTGTTATTACTATATTATTATTAGTTCTCTATTATGAACGGGTGACAGTTGACCTAGTGACAAGCTGTGTGACTACTGGCAACAATTGTTGCCAGTCATAAAAATGCCATTTTCTTCAAATCAAAATACAGAATGATGAAAATAAATACATAACATGATTCAGAAGGACCCAACTGATAAAATAACATGCCTTTCAACTCTGAAAAAAATTTGGGCTTAAATGGGTTAAGTATGCTGATTGCAATCTGTTTTTAAAATGTTTATGGACAAAGTTGCTAACATCAGAGCTGGTATCTCAACGTCAACATCCAGCTATCTGGACCCTCGACCTTTGACCTCGAAGACATGGTCCTCTTTTATCCCAGTGTCCATTAAGGACATTACTGATCTTCTGACGCACATGACAATCTCATCGAGTCCACTGGATGTTTTCCCATCATCTCTTTTTAAAGATATTTTAAATTATATTGGTCCTAGTGTAGTAAGCTTGATACATTTATCTCTTAGTTCTGGATCTGTACCTCAATGTTGTAAAACTGCTGTAGTCTGTCCTCTGTTAAAAAAGCCTATCCTGGATTGCACTCTGCCTGAAAACTACAGGCCTATTTCTAAACTTCCTTTTATGTCAAACATCCTTGAGAAGGTTGTAGCACAACAACTGAACTTTTTTATTGAGGAAAATGATCTTATGGACAATTTCCAATAGGTTTCCATAGACTGTATTCCACTGAAACAGCATTATTAAAAGTTTCTAGTGATGTGTTGATGGCAGCTGATTCTGGACACTACACTGTGTTTGTTGCTTTGGACTTGACTTCAGCATTTGATACTGTGGATCAGACTGTTCTCATTAACAGATTAAGAGCTCTTTTTGGTATTTCTGGTACAGTTTTAAATTGGTTTAATTCTTATCTATCTAATAGGTATTTTACTGTTTTTATGAACGATGTTCACTCTGCTGTTACTGAGCTGTCCTACGGGGTGACCCAGGGTTCTGTTTTGGGCCTGCTCCTCTTTTTATTGTAAGCCCTTTAGGCTTTATTTTAAATAGCTATAGCAATGTCTCATACCACGTGTAGGCTGATGACATTCAAATCTATTGTTCATTCATTCATTCATTCAACCTTTATTTATACAGGCTAGCCTCGTTGAGTCACTGGGACTCATTTACAAGAGGGACCTGTCTCACTCACACCAAACAACCATCCACTCTCACACTCACACCTAGGGTCAATTTAGAGTCACCAATCAGCCTAACATTCATTTCGTTTAACGTTCATTTCGATTGTCTGAATTTTATAAGTTGACTGAACTCAGTAACTGCCTATCTGACATTAAAATTTGGCTTAATGACAACCACTTGCAGTTAAATGCTAACAAGACTGAAACACTTATCGTTGCTCCTGATGATAAAATCATGGAAATCAAGAAGCATCGTGGGTTCTTAAACCTTGCAAACAAAAATAGCCACGGATATCTGGGTGTTCTCTTCGACAGTTCTCTGTCAATGGACAATCATTGCAAACTGTTAGTTCGCAATTGTTTTTATCATTTAAGGAATATTTCAAAGCTAAGAGCTATTTTATCACAGAAAGAATTAGAAATGATTGTCCATGCATTTATTTCTTCTCGTTTAGACTATTGTAACAGCCTTTTAGTGGGGATTAGTAAATCCTTCATAGCTTCCCTTCAATCTGTGCAAAACGTTGCAGCCAGGCTTTTGACTAGAACCCACAGAATAGCTCATATAACTTCGGTTCTGGCCTCTCTACACTGGCTCCCACTTTATTTCAGGGCTCATTTTAATTTTATTATTAACTTTCAAAGCACTACATGGTGAGGCTCCTGAATATTTATTGGACCTTTTGAAGCCTCTTTGTCCGTTTAGAACTCTGAGGTATTCCAATCAGCTACTGCTGACAGTTCCCAGAACTCATTTTAAAACTCGTGGTGATAGAGAATTTCAAGTGGTGGCCCCGAGGCTCTGGAACGCTCTCCCTCTAACAATGCGCTGCTCCGAGTCAACTGATGCATTTAAAAAAGTCTTAAGACTTATCTCTTAAGACAGTTTTTGGTAAATTTTCTTTATTGATTTTAGAGTTTGTTATGTGTTACCTTTTTGTATAGTTGTTATGTGATTTTATGATTTTATTTTTATTTTTCTCCTTTTTGTAAAGCACTTTGTGACTCTCCTGTCTGTGAAATGTGCTATATAAATAAAGCTTACTTACTTACTTACTTACTTACTTACTTACTTACTTACTTACTTACTTACTTACTTACTTACTTACTTACTTACTTACTTACTTACTTACTTACTTACTAGTAAGTAAGTAAGTATCTCTCTCTGCACTGCATGCTGGGAGTTGGTCGGTGGTGGTGGCGTGTGGTGAGTCTGAACGGAGTGAGTGATAGAGTGGAAGAGTTGTTTTTCTGAAGAGCTTTTCTGATCTTTACTTTCATGGTGGGTTTCTTACATTTCCTTATTTACACGTTTTCCACATCTTGGTGTTATTTGTTGAGTTTACAGTGCTGATTGTTTGAGGGGATGGCGTCCTCAGGGGCGTCACCCCTCTCGTTAAGGAATGGGGTTAGGATTCAGCCTGATCCATCAGTCCCAGTTGAGACAGTTCTCCTGGCTGTTGGTGATATTGTAGGTCATAAAAATTTAATTTATGCATCAAGAATGAATAAAGGTGTGGTAATATTTTTGAAAGAGGAGGATTTCGTGGTTCAGCTGATTGTCAGTGGGGTGACAGTTGATGGAGAGTATCTGCAGGTGTCTCCACTCGCAGTGCCCTCCTCCCGCGTCACTGTCTCAGGTGTGCCGCCGTTCATTCCTAATGACTGTTTGGAGAAAGAGCTCCAGCGTTTTGGGAAACTGGCCAGTGGTTTCAGAACTGTGGGTTTGGGCTGTAAGAATGATAAATTGAAACATGTCCAGTCATTCAGGAGACAAGTGTTTATGTTTCTAAACTCTGCCACACTGGACGTGTCGTTCAGAGTTAGATATGGAGAAGGCTCGTACATGGTTTACGCAAGCACAGGACACATGAAATGTTTTGAGTGTGGGGATGTTGGGCATAAACGCTCTGCTTGTCCGCACAAAAAAACGGAAGAGCAGATGGATTTAAACGGAGAGGCATCACAGACAGACGCTGCTCCTCCGACAACACAGGAGGAGGAGGAGGGGAGGAGGGGGTAGTCCCCCCATCAGCTGTGTCAGATGCCGGGGAGGGAAACAGCGATCAAACTAAACAACATGAAAAGAATGACACGGAAACAAATGTAATTAATGTTCCTCAAGACTCCTCAGACTCTGGTCGTCTTGTTTTAGAGTCAGATCAGAAAACTGACTGTAGCTGTGTCGGTGTGGAGGCAGCGGAGCTGCCCGCGGGTGGGGGCACAGCAGCCCTGTCCACGGGTGGGGGCGCGGTGGCCCCGCACGCGGCTGGGGCTGCTGACGCAGATGACATAGAGGATGACAGTGACTCAGACAATATTTCTATCGCTGATTCTCAAACGTCCAGTAGTGATTTGTACACTCTGGAGGAAATCAATAGTTTTCTTGATGAAACTTATGGCACACAAGTTAAAATTTCTGATTTTTTTCCCGATGGGGAAAAGTTTGTCAAGAGTGCACGAATGGTGCAGAAAACAGTGGATTGTGATCTGCTTGATGAAAAGAAACGTTTCCGTTTAAAAAAGCACATGACAAACGTCCGGAAACAGATATTAGCAAATAAAGCGAAAAGTACAAAACGGATAAAAGATCAGAAATAAGACAATGTTTATAGTACACTGGGTGATCTTCTTTTTACTGTCTTTGTCTGTCTTCTCCCTTCTTTTCACCCTTATGCATAGTATCAGGGTGGGGTCATTAAACATCAACGGGGGGAGGGATCCACAGAAAAGGATGGTTAGTTTAGAGATGATCAGTCAGAAGAAGCTTGATGTAATATTCTTACAAGAGACACACACAGATCATGAAAACGAAGTAGAATGGGGCATGAGTTGGAAAGGGAAATATTTTTTGTCCCATGGGACCAGGTCATCTGCTGGTGTAGCAATTTTATTTTCACCACATCTGGATGTTAATATCATTTCTTGTACTGAACTAGTTCCAGGCAGGGTCCTAGAGGCCCGGGTAAAAATAGAAAGTTTCTTTTTTCGGTTTATTAATGTTTATGCACCTAATCAAGGAGGTAACAGGATGGAAACTTTTGAAAAAATACACAATGCCTTGCAACAGTCTAATCAAAATGAATGTGTTGTGATGGGAGGTGACTGGAACTGCACAATAAGTTTTACTTTTGACAGAACGGGAGAAGAACCTCATCTTCCATCATCCTCTAAATTGGGTCAGGTGATATCAGAGTTTAATTTAGTTGATGCGTGGAGGATTAAACATCCTCAAAGCAAACAGTATACATGGGTTAAACTGAAGGATGGGACAGTGAGTGGGGCTCGGTTGGACAGATTTTATATTTCCAACAATCATAGAAATAGACTGTCCGGTTGTTTAATTAGTCCAGTTTGTTTTTCTGATCATCATTTAGTTTACTTTGATTTTCTTTTAGCAAACACTACTAAATGCAGATCTTATTGGCACTTCAACACCAAGTTACTTCAAGACACTTTTTTTTGCCAAAGTTTTAATAATTTTTGGCAGTTATGGACGGCTAGAAAATCAGAATTTACATCCTTAAGTGAATGGTGGGGGGTAGGAAAGGCTCAGATAAGAGTTTTTTGTCAACAATACACGAGTCATTCTACGGTTAAAATTAAAAATGTGATTCAGAATCTAGAAAATGAAATTAAACAGTTAGAAAGCAATATATTCACTAATGTTATTTATGATGACCAACTTAAAAAAAAGAAAGATCAGCTAAGTTGTTTTTTACATGAAAGGGCAAAAGGGGCGTTAGTTCGGTCAAGGTTTGTTATGGCTAAGGATATGGATGCCCCTACATCTTTCTTTTTTAATTTAGAGAGGACCGTCAGTCAGACAAAACAGATGTTTTGTCTTCGGTTTCCAGATGGGACTATGACCACTGATCCCAGTGCCATGAAGGACATTGCTGTGGAATTCTACACTGACCTATTTAAGAAGCAGAACTGCAACAGGAGCTGTATGGATGCCCTGCTGGATGGTCTTCCTCAGCTTGATGATGCAGATCGGGAAATTTTGGATGTGGGAGTTTCAATGGAAGAACTTACTACTGCTGTTGGACAAATGGCTCCTGGCAAGGCTCCAGGTCTGGATGGTATACCTATAGACTTTTATAAACATTTTTGGACTCTGTTGGGAGAAGACTTGTGGGAGGTGCTTCAAGAGTGCACATTAGCAGGTATATTGCCATCATCCTGCCGACAAGCTGTTCTTTCCCTGATCCCCAAAAAAGGGGACTTGACCTTGTTAAGGAACTGGAGACCTGTCTCCCTTCTCTGTGCGGACTATAAGTTATTTTCTAAAGTACTCTCCAATAGGCTGAAGAATGTTCTTGAGTTTATCATACACAGAGATCAATCATACTGTGTACCTGACAGATCTATCATGGACAATCTTTTTCTTTTTAGAGACATGTTTGACATTTGTAAACTTTATGAAATTGATGTGGGTATTATTTCTTTGGATCAGGAGAAGGCCTTTGATAGGGTTGATCATTGTTTTCTTTTTTCTGTGCTAAGAGCTTTTGGGTTTGGTGAAGGGTTTATTTCTTTATTGGGTTTGTTATATAATGAAGTGTCTTCTGTTGTTAAAGTAGGGGGAGGCCTAAGTTGTCCTGTCAAGGTGCAGAGAGGCATTCGACAAGGGTGCCCTATTTCTGGACAGTTGTATTCCATTGCTGTTGAACCACTTTTGCACAAGATCCGTTCCACTCTTACTGGTATTATTTTTCCAGGTTTGTCTTTTCATACAGGTTTAGTAGTTTCAGCTTATGCTGATGATGTAAACATTTTCATTAAGAACCAGAATGATGTTACAGCTCTGATACACTGTTTGGACCTTTATGAAAAAGCGTCATCCGCTAAAGTGAACTGGGAAAAAAGTTCTGCGTTAAAACTTGGCCCATGGACAAATAACAATTTGCCAATATTACCGGGCAATATCAGATGGGTTGACCAAGGTTTAAAATTCTTGGGTGTTTTTTTGGGGACAGATACCTTTGTGGAGAAAAATTGGGAAGGTGTTACGGAGAGAGTGTGTGCCAGATTATCTAGATGGAAATGGCTGCTGCCTCAGCTGTCTTACAGGGGGAGGGTTCTGGTTGCAAATAACTTGGTTGCTTCGGCCCTCTGGCATAAACTGACTGTACTCACACCACCATCTTGTCTTATAAGAGATATCCAAAGGACTCTAGTGGACTTCTTCTGGTCTGGACGACATTGGGTGAAAGCTGCAGCCTTGTACCTGCCAGTACAGGAGGGAGGTCAAGGACTCATAGACATAACCTCACGGATCACAGCTTTCCGGCTTCAAACATTGCAGAAACTACTATATGGTGTTGGACTACCGTGGCTAGATACTGCACGTCTTCTGCTAAGGAAAGCAGGCTGTCTTGGCTATGATAAACATCTTTTCCTGCTGCGCCAAGGATCTTTGGACTTAACAGGTCTCCCACGTTTTTATCAATCAGTTTTAAATGCCTGGCAGATCCTCACCTTTGAGAGAAGAAAGGATGTGAAACCTGGGATGTGGGTTTTTGAAGAACCTCTGTTTGAAAACAGTTTCTTCTCTACACAGCTGCTCTCGTCTGTTACGCTGAGATCTAAGATGAGAGAAGCGGGCTGTGTGAAGTTGGGTCATCTCATGAAGCTGTCTGTGTCCTGTCTCACGGAGCAACTAGAGGTGCGATCTCAAAGACTTGTGCAAAGACTGAAAGAAGAACCATGTGCTTCTCTGCCAGATTCTATCAAAGCGTTTGCCTTTAATAGTTCTCTGTCTGACCAATGGGATGATGAGTGTGAGTACGAGTTTCCTTCCTTAATTGTCTCTCCTGCAGTGGATCAGTGGCAGGATGAGACAGAAAAGTTGCTGTCCCTCCAAGACTCACCACTAGGATGTTTTCAAGGCTTGGGAAAGAAAGTCCTGTACACTATTTGTGTGAAGGTCCTGAACTTACGCTCGTTGGCAGAAGTGGCGGTGTCGAAGTGGACTGGGTTTTTTGACGCCGGCTCTACCCCGAGAGGCTGTTGGCGGTCCCTGTACAAGTCCCCCATTGAGAAACGGATGGGCGACCTCCAGTGGAGGATTGTGCATGGGGCCATAGCTACAAACAGGTATCTGGCACACCTTAATCCTGACATTAGTGTTTCATGTCCTTATTGTTCCCAAGAAGAAACATTGTACCATATTTTTATTGAATGCTTACGACTGAATCCTTTACTTGTTCTTTTGGATAATCTGTTTGGTGGTTTGGGTGTACAGTTCTCTAACCAAATTTTTATCTATGGTCCACGGTACAGCGCAAAGAAAAAACAAGTTCACATTCTCTTAAATTTCATTTCTGGTACTGCAAAATTGGCAATATGGATATCAAGAAGGAACAAAATCAATCAGCAACAAACAGATGATGCTCGTGTTTTATTTGAAAGACTGGTAATTGCTCGAGTCCGTGTGGAATTTGAGTATTTTAAGTTGACAAAAAACATGGACGTCTTTGTTAATAAGTGGGGTATTAACAATGTTTTGTGTTCAGTGGATGACTCATGTTTAGTATTTACTTTTTGATTTTTAAAAAAACTTTTACCATGTATGACAAAAAACATGGATGCCTTGTCAAGCTCAAATTAGGCACTGGTTGGCCCACTATGTGAGTGTACTTCTTATGGGACTGAGTTGTAGCTCCTCGGACTGAAGAAGTCATTTGAATGAAAGATGAAACATTTCAACAAAAAACAAACTGTCCAGAGGACCTGACTTAAAGTTGTTGAATTTTTTTATTGAGCATGAACTTTGATGTTCTAAAGCACTTTGGCCATGGCTGCCACATATGAGTCGACGGGGGAGAGGGTGGACTCCAGAAACCATCTTATCACCATCAGACTGGTTGGCCCACTATGTTAGTGTTATGTGAGTAGTTATGGGGCTGAGTTTGTTCAAGCTCCTTGGACTGATGAAGTCTTTTGGATGAAATACAAAACATTTCAACCAAAGAAACCATCTAGTGGACCTGACTTAACTTTGTTGGGACATTTTAAGAATATAGATGAAATATAATTCAAACTGTGCAACTTGTTGGGGAAAGGCACAAACTCCTCCTCTGCAAACACCTTGTTTAGACACTTATCCACATGATTCAATTCAATTCAGTTTATTTATATAGCGCCATGATGGACCTGATGCACCCCAATGTAATTTACCCTAAAAATAATCAGTAAAAAGAAATGTTCAAAGCTTTCTTTCACGTAAAACGTGACTTTTCACCCTTAACAAAAAATGTGAGTTTTAACACTGAAATTCCAGAATGTAAGAAAATGGAAACCAGTCAAAATGTTACCTTCACAGTTTACAAAAACACATAAATTCACACAATGTAACTCTGGACCAACTGGTGTAAAACAAGCCTCAGCAGGAAAGGACATCCTTCACTGTTTGCCATCACCTCTCATATGTGATTTTATGAACTGTAATTTCTTCCACTCCTATTACCCCCAATGACTTTCCATCACAGGCACACTGAGACCAAGCTCTAATCTGAAGTGACAGCCCATAGACCTTCACTCACACATTACAGTGTTGCCTCAGGCAACTCAGGCTGCTCCTTTCAAAATTTTCAAACCAGGTTATTTCTATTGAGGTATTAAAGTAATACTTCAGTTTAAGCTATTATTCCAAGCTCTGTTTTTTTTTTTACTGAAAGGCTAAAAGGGGATCAATTCAAAACAGGAAAGAGAGGAGGAAAAGAAGGATCCTGGACACAGTTATAACTAGGAATTTTATTTATTTATTTATTTTAAGAAACTGTGCTTTTTGTCTATTTGGAAGTTTTATTTTTCCTGTGATTACATTTGAGATCAGCTGTCCTCATAACATAGATGCAGTATTAAAGAGATGTGCACCAATACACCACATACAATTTAACTGATCAGAACTGTGATCAAAACATATAATAAGAATCATAGTCTTCCACGGAATGTGAAATTAAGATGCAGATTAAGACATCACAGAATTAAATTATCCATCAGAAAAACAGAAATGTGCAAATGAAGATTATCTAAAAAATACCACAACGTCCATCCATCCATTATCTTCCGCTTATTCCGAAGTTGGGTCGCGGGGGCAGCAGCTTGAGCAGGGAGGTCCAGGCATCTCTTTCCACAGCCATCTCTTCCAGCTCTTCTGGGAAGACTCCAAGATGTTCCCAGGCCAACTGAGAGACATAGTCTCTCCAGCATGTCCTAGGTTTTCCCCGGGGTCTTCTCCCAGTTGGACATGCCCGAACCACTTCCCTAGGGAGGCGACCAGGAGACATCCTTACCAGATAGCCGAACCACCTCAACTGGCTCCTCTCGACGTAGAGGAGCAGCGGTTCTACTCCGAGTCTCTTCTAGATAACTGAACGTCTCATCCTATCTCTAAGGGAGAGTCCAGCCACCCTGCAGAGGAAACTCATTTCAACCGCCTGTATCCGTGATCTAATTATTTCGGTCACCACCCAGAGCTTGTGACCATAGATGAGTGTAGGAACGTAGACAGACCGGTAAACAGAGAGTTTTGCCTTACAGCTCAGCTCTCTCTTCACCACAATGGACCAGTACAGAGTCCACAATCCTGTAGATGCTGCACCAATCCATCTGTCAATCTCACACTCCATTCTTCTCTCACTTGTGAACAAAACTTGGAGATACTTGAACTCCTCCACTTGAGGCAGAACCACACCCTCGACCCAAAGAGAGCAATCTACCCCTTTCCGGTTGAGGACCATGACCTCAGATTTGGAGGTGCTGATTATTATCCCAGCCGCTTTACACTCGGCTGTGAACCACTCCAGTGAGAGCTGAAGATCACGGCACAATGATGCCAACAGGACCACATCATGTGCAAAGAGCAGAGATTGAATCCTGAGGCCACCGAACCGGAAACCCTTCGCCAGCTGGCTGCACCGAGAAATTTTGTCCATAAAAGTTATGAACAGAATCGTGACAATGGGCAGCCCTGGCAGAGTCCAACTCCCACCCTGAAGGGGTCTGACTTACTACCAGCAATGTGAAACAAAATCTTGCACCGCTTGTATAGGGACCGAACAGCCCGTAACAATGGGCCTCCAATCCATACTCACGGAGTACCCCCACAGTAGCCTGGTTAAAACCAGACCCTTGTCCTTCACTTCGCTTCGGACTAGGGTCTGGACTTTCTCCATAGAGAAACAATTCTTGCTGGAGGCGTGGCCTCTGCTGATGGCTGCTCCCCCGTGGTCTGCTGAACTTGACTTCAGCTCCGCCTCCTGCTGAATTTTCTCTCGCTGCCGTTGCATATTCTGTGTTTATATGTTAATAAAAATAAAAATAAAACCATGGATCGCTGGTCCAACACACCAGAAGACCAGAAAATCTGATGGGACTCGGGCAGCAACGAACACGAGTTTAATTCTCTCGTGACAACCTGAAGCATCAGCGGAGGGAGAGGAGGAGGAGGGAGCGAGCGATAACTTGACTTTTGGCAAAAAAACAAAAGAAAACTCCAGATAAGGGATTAAGAAGGGGAAATTAATACATTTGTGTCACATATAAAACAGTCCTGCATCGCTTTGCATCGCTTTGAATGAGAACATGCGGCTGCTCGTTGGCTGCGCGCTCCCCCGTGGTCTTCTGAACTTGACTTCAGCTCCGCCTCCTGCTGAATTTTCTCTCGCTGCTTTTGGATATTCTGTGTTTATATGTTAATAAAACGTTCTAATAAAATAAAATGAAACCATGGATCGCTGGTCCAACACACCAGAAGACCAGGAAATCTGATGGGACTCTTTAAAGGTTCAGTATGCAGTTTCTGTAGAACTGCAGCAGTTAGAAATATTTTCAACAGGCAAAGCATTCTGATCCCTCCCCCTCAGAGCCATATGTGGCTCTGCCCCCTTGTGGTCTGTTGAATTTCAAATTCAAGCTCTGTTTTTATTGGCTGATTCAAATTCAAGCTCTGTTTTTATTGGCTGGTTACAAACTCTGTTTTTATTGGCTGGAAAATGGCGGGTCACCTTTTCTTTTTAGAAATGCTTATTTACCACCTGGAGAAGCAAGGGGACAATATTTTTTTTAATTTTTTTTCAGAGATTACCTGGCTAACATCAGTCTGTCAGGAGGTAGTGACAGAGTGAAGAAATATGTTCATAAAAAAAGCTACATACTGAAGCTTTAATTCTCTCGTGACAACCTTAGTCATTTCCTTGTTCATTTCACTCAGCGGAGGGAGAGGAGGAGGGAGTGAGCGATCACTTGACTTTTGGCAAAAAAACTAAAGAAAACTCCAGATAAGGGATTAAAAAGGGGAAATTAATACATTTGTGTCACATATAAAACAGTCCTGCATCGCTTTGCATCGCTTTGCATCGCTTTGAATGAGAACATGCGAATGCTCGCTGGCTGCGCGCTGGGACAGGTGGGGGCGTGGGTTAGGGGCCAAAAACTCCACCTTCTGTTCTCTGATTGGTCCGGTCAAAAATCGGCCGGAGAAATCGTTGTCTATGGGAGAAATCCCAGACTGTGCAGTGAAGGGAAATGAGAATTGAGCAGAGCTGTGCAGGAAGGCGAGGGCCAGGCTACCCCCACAGTGTAACCCGAGGAACACGGTTGAATGCCTTCTCCAAGTCCACAAAACACATGTAGACAGGATGGACAAATTCCCATGATGCCTCAAGAGCCCTAGTGAGGGTAAAGGCCAAATACCAAAACTTGTTCAAATCTAAAGCTCCAGAGACAACACCTCACTGCTTTAGCCACCTGCATGAAGAGGTGAACTCAAGAAACAGAAGTGTAAACAGGGTATTCTGCACCACACCATGATCTCAATGGCAGATGAATAACCCAGGAGTAGGTCCATTCAGGGTTGAGACTGAAGGTGTCACACACCTCATGGCTGGAGAATCGTAGAGATGACCACATAAATCTAGAACAAGAGCAAGTAATCATCACAGTGGTAGACATCCAAGACTAGGGTTGGGCATCGAGAATCGAGAATCGTTAGGAACCGGGACTAACTGTCCGTCTTTCCCGGAATCGTTCAAAATATTAATTTTGATTCCTATTTTCGATGCTAGTCCGCCGACCAGAAGTAGCCGCCAACGCCGAAGAAGAATTTGCGGCCGAAAACCAGCAAAGAAGAATCCACCGGAAGTGAGCAGCCGCGGTCGAATCGTGGCTTAACTTTAATAAAATGACCAGTCAGCTCAGTGCAGCACTTGCAATAATTTTCTATCATGAAAAGGAGGGTGGAGAAGTAAAATAGTGGCCCGTCTTTGACGCGCTCCGCCGGATTATTTTCGCTTCGTCCGTCCGACCGGAAGTAACAGAGTGCTCCGTCTTCAAAAGGCTCCGCCAGACTTTTCGCTGCCTCATCTCGGGCTCCATCAGGTAAATAAAACTATAAACTACGTCTCATACCAACATTAAGGCAGCTAACAAGTTATACTCCACTTAAAGCGGTAAGTCAGCTCAAATACAAACACAATGCTAATGTTAGCTCATATTTTTTTCTTAGATAAACGACTTGAAATGACGAATAATGTTAGCCAGGTTCCACGGTGTTCACCACAGTGTCCAAGAGAAATACACCAGTGTAACTGAACGAAGAGTGCCACAGAACGATTATAGCATATGTTGTGAAAAGGTTGCATCCCTTTTCAGATGTGGAATCACCAACATTTAGGTTAGTAGTGAAGTATACCCCTGCTAAAAGAAAACTCATAACATATTGAAGTTCATAAGTTTGATATTTATATACTGGTTGAAAATTGCCCTGTGAGAAATTCATGGTAAATTGATCAAAAAGGAAAAAGTTTATAGCATTAAAATTCAAACAGAAGTTCAAATTATTTCATACTGAAAAAACTCTGCCTAACTACTGTAATAATAATAATAATGAATTCAATTTATAACGCACTTTTCATTAGTGAAAATCTCAAAGTGCTACACACATTGAATGCTACACACATTCATAC
The DNA here is from genome assembly GCA_038048925.1 of Garcialebias charrua. Taxonomy (NCBI): domain Eukaryota; kingdom Metazoa; phylum Chordata; class Actinopteri; order Cyprinodontiformes; family Rivulidae; genus Garcialebias; species Garcialebias charrua. The sequence goes on along the minus strand of JBBPBX010024299.1, from coordinate 21,465 downwards.
ACCGGTAGCGACAGACTACCATGCAAGGTGCTTTCTAGTCCTACCGGGAGCAACTCGGGGTTAAGTGTCTTGCCCAAGGACACAACGACACATGGTGTGGGGAACTGGGATTCGAACCGCCAACCTTCCGATCGGGGGACGACTGCCATTACCACTATGCCACGGCCGCCCCTGTAGCTCTTTTATAACATGATGGAGTTAAACTCAAAGTAATCTCCTCAGATAAATAGTGTTAACTTATTGTTTTTATATTAAAGTTTCTGTTAACTTATTATTTTTATATTGGATTGTTTCTGTTCAGTGCCCTGAGACGACTTCTGTTGTGACTTGGCACTATACAGTATAAATAAACTGAACTGAATTGCACTGACATGTCTTTTTTTTAAAACCCGGCCTACAAAAAGAATAGGAACCGAGAATCGAAAAGAATCGGAATCGAAACAAAGAATCGGAATCGGAACCGTAATCGCTCAAATTCAAACGATGCTCAACCCTATCCAAGACAGAGGCTCAGGGATAAAGAGTTGGACTGCACCATGGTCTGAGGTTATCCATGATCCACACATACTGACTATAAAATTTGACTGTTCTCCATAAACACCTAGCAGCACATGAACCAGCTGGTAATAGAAGGGACCCACAGAGAGGTTCATACAAGCCAGAATGGTCTTGATCATGAAATAACCCCAGAAAGATGCAATCCCATGCTGTGCTTCAGTCATGCATCATAGTGGCTAAGATGAATAGGCACATGGGAGCGAGGCACAGAAGAGTACTGGTACCATCACCAGGGGAGCCAAGTATCAACTACTGGTGGACAGAACTGTAGCTCGAGACTGTAAGACCAGACCCACAAACTTGTGCATTACTATCATTCATCTGTGGATTGACAGGAAAGCCACCCACACAGAGGAGAAAGAAGTCTCTCATACCAAAGAAAGAAAGGTCCTCACAATGCACAGAGGATTTCAACACAAGTCCAGTACCCCGGGACTGTACACCAAGCAAACAGTGGAACACAATGGACAGTTGAACACTAGCCACTCTGCAGAATCAAACAAAGATCATGAAGTAAGAATGAAGAAAGACAACCTGTGAGAAAAAGTACTGCAGTGCTCTTTACAAAAATATTTCTACACCTAAATGTTCATACTTCGTAAAATGTATTAAAAACACACAACCATTTTGTTACAATTTGTATCAGGAAAATATTATAGCATCACATTGTATTTAGGGATTTTACAACAAATGCAGAAGTCTAACAATGCAAATGAGTGTGCAGTTCAAAGAGAGTCCTTGTAGAACTTAACAAGCAGTCTCAGCTGGCTGATTTACTGAAAACAAAGCCCCACCATGACACGTATCAGTTTAAACAATAAAAAATATTCTGAAATACTTGTTCAAGAAATTAATCTAGCCCAAAGTGTAAAAAACAAACTGTATGTTCAATGTATGTGTGTAAGACTCTTAGGTTGTAACCAGGGTTTAATTTGTAAATTGATCGATGCCGGAATGCAAATAGCAGGTGGACCGGCTGGGGAGAGTGGGGGTCCTGGGGAATGCACATGCTCACAAGACAAGAGCCTAACAAGTTGTTTAATGACATAAAATGTATTTTGTTAGCAAATAATAGAGTCCTAACATTTAATAAACATTACCTCTGTATTTACCTCCTAAAAAAACTGAAAGTTATGTACCATAACTCATGTTCCCTGAAGGAAGGGAACGATGTGCAACATACTTGCTATGGGAATTGCACCCCCGCGCAATTACCTGAAGGAATACAATCACGCCTTTTGGCTAGGGTGTCAACGTTGCACCAGAGGCCCCGCCCTCTGGGTATTTAAGTGACTGATGCCCATCCATCTTTCTCCAAAATTGCACTTCACCGAGCTTTCAGCATTGAAAAGGGCCAGATATGTTGCACCTCGTTCCCGTCCTTCAGGGAACATGAGTTATGGTGCATAACTTTCAGTTCCCTTATCAGTCAGTCACTCAGTGCAACATACTTGCTATGGGAACGTAATTCATTCACACCCTTGAAATGCTCAGTAAAATGCATGCTAGTGTGAACGTCTACCTTTGACCAGCAGGCATCTCAAGGCTACTTTCTACTGTGTGTTAGAAAGAACAGCCTGAGTGACATCACACGCAGTAACATCCAAACTGTAATGCTTTGCAAAAGTGTTTAATGAGCTCCAGTTCGCAGCAGCGCAAATGTCTGCAACTGGTACACCCTTGAACAGTGACCACGAAGTGGCCAAGCCCCTAGTCGAGTAAGCGTGCACTCCAGAGGGCACCTGTTGACCTTTGCTACTGTACGCCCTTTTAATGGCCTCAGTCACCCAATGTGAAAGGCGTTGTTTTGATAGGGCCTTTCCGGTAGCAGGTGCTGCAAAGCACACGAACAGTTGGTTTTTCTCCATTCGGCTGTTCTCTGAATGTAAGTGCATAAAGCTCTCACTGGGCAGAGAGCCTTCAGCCTTTCCTGTTCCTGAGTGAGTACAGGTGGGAAGGAGGAGATATCAAAGTCTAGACTCCTGTGGTTCAAATCTAGACTTTGGTGATGTATGCGGGATTAGGCCTTACGGTGACCTTTGACCCGTCAGGGGCGAATCTGGTACACATTGGATGTACAGACAATGCATGGAGGTCACCCACGCGATTCGCTGAGCAAAGTGCCAAGAGTAGAGCGGTTTTACAAGATAACAAGTCTATCTTAACCTCACTCAGTGGCTCAAATGGAGGATCACAGAGAGCTCCCAAGACCAGGCTAAGATCCCAACCAGGGGTCAGGATCCTGTTGGGTGGTTTTGTCCTAAGCATGCCCTTCATAAATCTTATTATGATTGGATGCGCGCCAGGTGTCCTATGTCCCCAGCCTTCGTGACAGGCTGAAATAGCTGATAGGAAAACTTTAATCGTTGAGAAAGAAAGACTTTTTTCCAGTAAGTCCTGAAGGAAAATCAGGAGCTGAGCCAGGTCGCATGAGTAAGAAATAATATTTCTTTCTGAGCACCAAGCTTCAAAAATACGCCACTTATGTGCGTAGAGGGACTGTGTTAATATAGCACGAGCATTTTGTATGGTTTTTACCACATTTTCTGGCAGGCCTGATGCCAGGGGCCAAGATGGTGTAGTGGCTAGGGAATCAGACTTGGGATCCGAAGGACCCAGGTTCGAACCCCGGCCACGGCACACCTTGGGGTGTCTATGAGTGCACATCTATTTTCCCCAGCTCCCCAGGCGCTGACCACAGCTGCCCATTGCACCACCTGGTGGTGGTTGGGTTAAATGCAGAGACCAATTTCGTCTGTCAAGTATGGGAAACATACACAGATGACAAAAATGTGACATTTATTTTTTAGTTTTTTATCAGCCTGTTATTTTCTGCCAACAAGCTGAAATTTTTAACAGTTCTCGGCCTAGGCTGCGAGACTACTTTTTCTGGTGACATAGTTTGACCCTGAAGAAGAGTAGTTGGTGTATCCAGTTCCCCCCCAGGGGCCCTGGAAGCCGTGACCCCTTGGAGGTCAACCAAGTTTGTGAGAAGGCCTTTTTGTTGATGTGCTACCAGGCTGCTCTGATCGAGAGTGATCAAAGGCAGATGCAACCTGTCGTCTTTATTAGACAGAAGTGGAGCAGAATGTCTGTTTTCTCTCTCCTTGTTTCGGGTCATGGGACTGAAAAGCTGCAAATTTTGTAAACGAGCAGATCTTCTGACCCCAATGTGTTTCCTGGATGGGTCCAGTTTACTGGTCCTTGGCCTTAACAGAGCATTGGAACCAGACAAACCGGCCAGGGTCTGTGTTTCACCCGTTGGGGGATACTGTTCAAGAGCAGAGCTGAACCAGCACAGTGAGAAAGGTCACGTGCTGCGGGATCACTGCTTGGACATTGCGTGTCACTCATTAATAATAAAGGGACAGCTGCAAAGTGAGAACGTGGAGATGATTCTTTGTGTTTGGCAGGCTTTAAATTGTTTGGTGATAAGGAGCCCAGTTCCCTTCAGATAACAGGAAGAGGAATCTGATTGCTCTGATCTGTTTACACACACAGCAGCCTGAACACAATTGCTTTTGTGAACGTGTGAAGCTAGTGGTTGCTTGTGGGCATCTGACGTGCCCCCCCCCCCTCGTTAGATTCTGTCGGCGCGTCTCTCTGAGGTACGGATATGTCACGTGTTTGCTTGGTTAGTGTATTGGCCACCCCGTTGTTCACAATGGAGCGGGGGCTGGAGCATGTGACCCCCTCACCTGTCTCCATGAGGGGTGGGGGACCTGCTTGCAGACGCCTCTGTGCCTGTCCTCTACAGACGGAGCAGAGGCACCCTGCCGGGGTTCATTGATTATGCTAACACCCCGTGAGCCGTGAGGGAGGGGGGGAAATGGTCCCCTCCCTTTATGACGGCTGGCAGGCCAGAGGGACCTGTTCTGCTGAAGTTACTTGTGTTTGTTGCTTTTTTTTTGGAGTCAATAAAACAGAGAGGAGCTGTTTTTTTAGCTTTATTCATGCTTAAGTGTAACGACATGTTTGATTTTATGTCACTCACAGCAGGAAAAACATGATTTGTGCATGCAACAGAGTTACCAGCTATTTGTACCGTGCTACAAACAAAGTCTGGACATGAACGGATCATTCCCCGTACCGCTTGGGTGGGTGACCATGTAAAGTCAAGACGTGAACCTGATTCATCAGGCACGCTTTTGTCTGTCGTCCCGGTTCACAGAGGAGGCCCTGTGTCTGACCGCCTGGCGGGATACAAACCTGTTTTTGCTCCATGTGTGCTCGGTACGAGGTTGGCCCGGTGGTGGTCTCTACCGACGCTCATCCTCGTAGGCCGGCCGCTTCTGCGGTGGGGCACGCGTTGCCGAGCGGTGTCGAGGCTACGTAGGTCTGCCTCCAGCAGACTCCCTGTGGGGGGGGGGGAAGCTTCTCCTGGGAATGCCCACCCGGAGAGCTTCAGCCTGTTTGCGCCTTTGGTCCAGCTTGGTCTGAATTCGATCCAAAGCTTTTCCAAATAATCCCGTCAGCTCTATCGAGTGGTGGAGAAAAGGCAACTTTTGTCCCTCGGGGAGATCCGTTAAAGTCATCCACAGATGGCGTATCGCGATAACCACTTCCGCCATGCCTATGCCTTGAGCAACAGCGGCTGTCCCCATCATGCAGAGCACAGAGTCTGTTACCCTGCAGGCTTCATCCAGCAAGTCCGCGGCAGCCTGCTTGTCCGTTGTTACCTGAAGCTATTGCAGTTTTTCAGCTAGGTAAGCCTACATCAACGCGGACACGTTCATGGCACGCGCCGCGAGTCCCTGAGCTCTGTAGCATTTCTCGAGAAGAGAAGCCGAGGCTCGACAAGCTTTGCTAGGAAGAGTTGGTTTTGTTCTGGATGACTTGGGAGCCAGGTGAGACGCCAGCGTGTCCTCAATTTGAGGCACGTTGGCTATTCCCACCTCATCCATCCCGTCCACGTCGAGGAACTGTGAGAGTGGTAAGAGCATGGGAGCTCTGGGTTGAGGCCAGGTGCGAGTTAGTTCTGTGAGGAAGTCTGGGAACACGGGCATCCTTTGCCTCGTGGCGGCCTGCTGCTTTGAGTAAAACTAATTTCCTGCCAGCCTCGTGACCTGTTGACGAGGTGGAAGCTCTGGCCATGGGATATGCAACGCGTCCGTTGCTCTGTGGCACAGGTCGAACAGAGCAGGATGGAAAAGTCAGTTTCTGGTAGCACAGGTACCGGGGTCTGGGTGAGGTCTTCTCCCTGTTCCTCCAGTTTGATGTCTGCGTTCTCAGCGGAAAATTCACCTGAGGCTGAAATCGAGATCTCTTCCTTGTTCATCATGCCTCAAGTGTCTAATTCGACTGTTAAATCCACCACAGGAGACATCACGTCAGGGTTGTCACCCATTCGACTCGCGTGCTGTTGTGTAGAGCAATGTTCTCGAGCTCCGGCATGGGAGTGAGGGGCTCAGTGGTGTCCGTATCCGCTGGCACCGCTGGGGCGCCCATGGCCTTGGCGACGAGGTCAACCCGATGCCGCAGCACCGCATCCAGCATCTGGCTGCAGTGTGGGCAAAAGTTGTGCGTATCCAGTGCTTTTTTTGCGTGTAACATTCCCAGGCAGACTGGACAGGCCTCATGGGTGTCCGTCGCCGCGAGGGAGAAACCGCATCCACTAGGACAGGCGCGCAAAGTTGGGCTCGCTGTCCTGCTGGTTTTCCTTGGAAGTCTTGTCTTTCACTTTCCTTTCTCCGGAGGCAAGTCCGAGATAAGGCGAGCGAGTCCTTCCAGAATCCTTTTTCTTTTAATTTGTTTAGACATCTCCTCCGTTGTGTCACTTTCGCTGGCTAGCCCGCTACGAATTAGCAGGGGTAGCGGTTGTGACGCAGTTAGTGCCGCTGAGCGAAGCAGTCTGTGGAGAGAGGAGAAGAAAATACTTCGGGGTTAGAGAAAATGTGCCGGACTAGCTTTCGCTAGACCAGCAGTACGCAGGAATAATTCTCTGTGCGCTCTGTGTAGGGAGCAAGCTCACCTCTGGTTGAGCGATGAAGCAACAGAGAAGTCCCGCGAAGAGAGGTAGTTCAGGTTTAAGCGAGGTGAAGGGCAAAAAAGAGAGGAATATGGATGGGCGTCAGTAGCTTAAATACCCAGAGGGCGGGGCCTCTGGCGCGACGTTGACGCCCTAGCCGTAAAGGCGTGATTGTATTCCCTCAGGTAATCACGCGGGGGCGCAATTCCCATAGCAAGTATGTTGCACCGAGTGACTGACTGATAAGGGAACTCATTGAAATGTTTTTGGTCTGTGGGAGAAAACCCATGCATGCACGGAGAGAACATGCAAACTCCAACCAGAGTTTGCCCCAAGGGATTTGCACCAACAACCTTCTTGCTGAGAGAAAACAGCTCTACCATCTGCACCGCCGTGCCGCCACAACCAAAACAAAATCATGCAAACAAAGAGCAGCTGTTTGTGTAAACATGACAAAATAAAACAAGATTCTGGTGGACCCAAGAGAAGCGGACAGTCCCAAAAGATTATCTCATTTTTTCTGCTTGATCATGAATATTATCAAAAATCCAATAGCGTCACAATTTTACACATCTGGACATAATTAAAATAATCTGTTTTTTACTCATCCATCTATCCATTATCTTTTGACCACTTCTTCCATTTTTGGGGTCACTGGGGTCGCCTGTGCCCATGTCCAGAAATCCTGTTTTTTTTACCAGTTTCTAAAATTGTTCAAATTTAACCTCAAGCGTACTAAACACAACAAATGTATCTGTTTTTAATTATAGTAAAATGAAGCTAAAATGGAAATGTTTGTGGAAAATCAAGCTCACGCTTGTTGCTGTGATTTAAGAGGTGAAGTAGCAGCTGACAATCAAATGTCCTTGACGAACTAATTGTCACCAGTGTAATTACCTCCATAAAAGTAGAAGTTTGATCATTTTACTGGTCTGTAACATATAGGCGTGTTAACACAATGCCAAAAAAGAAAGACATCAGCAATGACCTTGGAGAGAAGCACCTGCCCATCAAGCTGGGAGGGGATATCAGACCTTTTCCAAACAACGTGTTCCATCATTTACCTGGAAAACGTTTCTCAACTAGAAATTTTTTCAAACAACTTCCAATCTTCCCAGGAGTGGTCTTTTTGTCAAATTAAACCCAAGGTCAGACTACACGCAACACTCACAGAAACTGAAGCAAGAAAACAAAGAGCTACAGGACATCTCAGATTCTGCAGACCTCAACAAGTTATATGGTAAAATGGTAAATGGAGCTTACTATATAGCGCTTTCCAGCCCCCTTTGAGGGGCCCGAAAGCGCTTCACAGTACCAACCATCCACCCATTCATACACACATTCATACACTGGTAGCGGTAGACTGCCATTCAAGGCACCAACCAGTCCTACCGGGAGCAACTAGGGGTTAAGTGTCTTGCCCAGGGACACAACGAGGTATGCCGTGACCGGAGATCGAACCCGAGACCTTCCGGTCCTGAGCCGGCTGCCCTGCCTCTACACCATCTCGGCCCCTGTATATATGTACTGTATATATGTTAAAGATCATGAGTACAATTAGAAAAAAAGGCTGAATAAGTATGGTTTGTTTGGAGGAGCTGCCAAAAAAAATATGTTTTTCTGTAAAAACTAGATAAATGTAAAAAATAAATTAAAAAATCCTGATTTCTAAAACAATGGTATTTGGACAGGTGAGACCAGAGCAGAGGTGATTTCCGTTAAAGTACCATGTTTGGTGAAAACCCAACAGAGCGTGTCAGAACACTTCATGTTGTGGAGAAGGGTTCATGATATGGGCTTGTTCTGCAGCTACAGGACTCAAATCAGCCATGCCTCTGTATACCAACATAATATACTGCAGGATAAAATGTGACACTATCTTTTCAACAGAGAGCGGCCTAAACGAAATAAACCATTATTGCACAGAAGACGGGCAGAAATTCCTCCACAACAACGAGAGACTGATAAAGTCACACATATGACGTCTAACTACGGCCGTGGCGTAGTGGTAAGGGCAGTCGTCTCCCAATCGGAAAGTTGGCGGTTCGACTCCCGGGACCCGCACCATGTGTCGTTGTGTCCTTGGGCAAGACACTTAACCCTGAGTTGCTCCCGGTAGGACTGGAAAGCACCTTGCATGGTAGTCTGCCGCCACCGGTTTATGAATGTGTGTAGCATTCAATATATGTGTAGCACTTTGAGATTTTCAGTAATGAAAAGTGCGTTATAAATTGAATTAATTATTATTATTATTATTATTATTATGAACAAATACTGAGAGTTAATGCTGATAAAGGAGGTTCTTCAAGATCTTTAATTTAAATTTTGACCATGTTTGTTTAGTAAATAATGACACAATGTAATTAGTTGCGTTTCCATACACTTGAGATTGAATTTGAATACTTTTTACAACCATTTTAAATATGTCCCTTTGTAATCCCTCCCCCACCACAAAAAATAAAAAAAATAAAAATCACACACACCCAACCCCCAATAAATGGAACTACTGAGTGACAATCTCAAAACATTCATTATAAACAGGGAAAGAAAAAAAAGTCCATGATAAGACTTAGTCAAGCTACAGTCTTTTAAGTGCTATGTGATATATACTGTATTTTTATTATTATTATTGTAAAGTACACTTAACAAGTTCAAACTGTGCCAAAAATCCAGAGGAAATGTAAAATCTACCTGTAGGTGATAAATAAATAAATAATCCATAGTTTGTCTTCAAGATTGAGTGATACAATGTTATACTTGAAAAAAATTTTTTGTTGCAACAGTTTACCGTAATCTCGGTTTACATAAAATACTCAGCAGGTAAAAAAAAAAAAAGAAAATCAAACAATTCTGTATTTAATTAATTTTTGTCACAATAAAAGCAATATCAAATACTCTAAGACAAGTCAAAGTCAAAGTCAAAGTCAACTTTATTGTCAGAACTGCAATATGTACAGGACATACACAGGATTGAAATTGCGTTTCTCTCAGTCCCTCGGTGCAACAGTAACCATTTAAACACTAAAACACTGAAACATTTAATAAACATAAGCATAAAATAGTAAAAGTGTAACACTGTCCTGAGTTTTTGCATAGTAGTATAAAAGTATGAAAATTTACACCAACACTAAAACTAAAACTAAAACACTAAACATTTAATGAACATAAGCATAAAATGAAATAATAAAAGTGTAATACTGTCCTGAGTTTTTGCATAGTAGTATAAAAAATATAAAAAGTATATCTATAAAATAAACTGAAGGTTCTAGCATAGACATTTGCAAAGAGTGGCAAAGCAGCATATGAGTTAATGTACACAGTATATGTATGAGGTAGTAGTTGATGTTGGTATAGAGGCAAAAGTGGCATATGCAGTAAGGCACATTGGGCATCCTTAAATAAGGCTAGTCAGAGAATACTGTATATGTATCAGCAGTGGTGTAGATATAAAAGTAGTGTAAATGTAAACAGTAGTAATAAATGTAAACAGTAGTAATAAATGTAAACAGTATTAATAAATGTAAACATTGAATGTAAACAGTAGTATGTAAACAGTGAATGTAAACAGTAGTATGACTATAGGCAGTGATGTAATACAAACATTAGTGCAAATATGAGAAGTAGTGCAAACTGAATGAGCACATGACCGAGAGTTTAGTGAATAACCCGTTTGATGACACAGAGTCCAGTGTTAAAATCTTTGTGTTGTGTGGTAATGTGTGAGAAAGTTTTTTGTGTTAAGGCAGTTCAAATGGGAGGGGAGGCAGAGCAGGCAGAGTGTTTAGCATCCTGACTGCCTGATGAACAGAGCTGTCTCTCAGTCTGCTGGTTCGTGATTACAGTGATAACAGCATTATCACTGTTATTAAATGATAACAGCATCAGTGCCCTGATGTGCTCAGCTTGGTGGACCTCGTCCTCTTCAGTCCAGCCTCCTGTGAGAGACGATGTAATGTGATGACGCTTGTTGTGGAGGGCTAGACTTTCAGTAGCTGCTACTCTGACCTCATGATGGTCCAGCTGTTGACCCCCTCAATTCAGGGTTTTGACCGCACACCTGCCATCCAGCTGTGGCACCAGGACAGCGTAAGACCAAGACAACCTGATTTCATGCACAACATGAATGGACAGGAAGTAAAAACACTGTCATCTGATTCTGAATCTGAATCAGATGATGTTTAGGGATATAGAAGCCACAAAGTAATGAAAGGATTTTGTAAACGCCAGGGTTGTGCATCCTGTTAACGTTTGTTAGTAATTACTACTTAAAAAATAACATATTGCACTACATAACTGTTAAGGTGTTTATGACATGCTTTGTTAAATCAATCTAAGTACATATGTTTGGTAAATTTCACTGTACATTTTTTGACAGAGTTAAGAATAAATCATGATTTATATCATTTGATTGCACTGGTGGGGTTTGTAACCAAAGGAAGCGTTACACACAAAAAAGAAAAATAGTGGCTGGTAAAATGTTTGTGTGGCAGGTAAAAAAAAATCTCCACTAGCCACAAAATTTTTATCCCCCCCTCTGGTGATAATGCCTCACTTAAACGGCATTCCTTTCTGATGCAATCCATAAAATGACCACAAGGTGGCAGTAGTGACTTTCAGTTTCAGACATTCAGAATCCACAGCAGGCTCAAGCAGATTCAGACTTTTGGACTATAGACAACAAATGAACTGGTGCATTATGTTCTGAAATTGGTGTGAGATGTTTTCAGGTGGATTTACAGGAAGTCAGCAACCTCAAGCGAGCAGCTCCAAGGAAAGTTAAGAAAAAGAAACAAAGTTTTGAAACAAAGCTGAAGAAAAGAGACAGGACGAAACAAAATGTTACGCATAGCAAATAGGAAAATATGCACTACTCAGTGAAGAACTAAGTAAAAAGGAAAAAAAATCACAGTAAGCTGTGTGAATTATATTTTTTCACTTCCGTGATGTGACGACAGGCTGATATTTAGAAAAGGTAGAAGAGTGTGTGAAGAAAAGACACGAGTGAAGGCGTATTGTTTTATAGCAAATTGATGTGATCCATCTGAACCATGTGACTCCTGCAGCACACTCCCCGAGTGACCAGCACCACGCCACACCCCAGGGCAACTGGAATTGCACTGCAGCACCTCCCTACCACCCATTCCCCTCTCTTTATTCAAGCAATAAGAGACGATGTATGTCCTCCATTTTGCTACGAGGGTGAGCAAACAAAACGACAGCCTGTAGTTATATGTATCACAGTCCTTCTTCTCTTAAAAATGTTTTTGTAACGACACACATTCAGAGAGCTGGTCATGTGGCTTGCTTCCCAGATCATTTTCTTTGGAGTTGCTGCTTTATTGTGCTCGCTGATCCGATTTCCCTTCCCTCTCTGGTGTGATTTCTCTTTCTATTGCCCCCTTCCAATCTCGCAGCCATGGTTCACCTGAAAAAGAAAAATAAGGTGACCGCTACACTAACACACCAGCGCTAACAACAACAGCAGCAACAACGTGGCATAATAATGCTTTCACTTGAAGAATGGGAAGTAATGCATCTTCATGATCCATCTGGGCCACATCAAATATATGAATCATGTTATTACGAAGGAAGTGGAGGAGGCCGAGGCTGCAGCAGAGGGGTGAACGCTGGAAGAGGTGTGTGTTCTGCAAACAGCTCTGTGAAAGGTGGCGTTAGCGTTAAGGTGTGTGTTGTTGCTGCTGCTCCTCTGTGCAGCTCGCTTAAATCACATACAGATGAAACAAGAATTTATCTTTACAAAACCTGCAATAAACTTTTAAAATAAAATGATAAAGTGTGCTTTTGTTGTTCATTCAACCTTTAAATACAGGTTAGTCTCATTGAGCCTCGAGGACTCATTTACAAGATACTTTTATTTCTTACAATGAACACAGATAAGGTACAGACATCAATAGATAATCATATAAAAAGCATATAAAGTAAAAAAGTAAATAGAAGAAAAGATGTAAAAATGAAACAAAAACAAGCTACATTGTATTACTTACGTTGCTTACTGGCTTTTATGGGATGACCAACAAATATTAAAATCACATCAATGAGTCACACACATTTCTGTGCTGCTGGATTCTCAACTATTTTGGGGGTTCAGGGACTCCCTCATAACTTTCACGTTTTAATAATTTTCTTCAATTTGTCTCGTTAATGCAATGGAAGTACAAAGTATTTGTGTAACATAAATACTTAAAGAGGAACTAAACCCAGGCTGAGACGGTAACTCCTTCCCCTAAGCAGATCCAAAATCACCCTCAAAATGGGCGTGTCGAGAGACAAGGAGGGGAGGAGGTAGAGTTGTGCTTTTGTTCACGCCTCCACCAGCAACAACCTAAAACAAATCAAACCTCTAGCCAACAACATACACCAAGCAACAACAAAGGATAAACATGTAGATGTATTTATCTATTCCACCCATTCCATCCAAAACCAAATAAGGCTTAAAAAAATGAAAAAATAAAAGAAAGTAAACCGCTTGTCAGGAGTGAAATGTGGCACTTCCATATAAGGTATGGACTGCTGCAGGACCTTCTCATCTCTGCAGGGGATTGGCTCTGCTTGAACCACCTTTGTGACGTCACACATGAGCAGACATGTCACACATGAGCGTTTGGACAAATAAGTAAATTAAGGTGCAATTCCTCTATTCGACCCATAGGTATTACCATAAACATGTTTTTAGGCCGGGGTTTAGTTCCTCTTTAATACAATTTTTATACTTTTAAACATGGGGTATTTTTCATTGAAGACACAATTAATTAACAAAATTTTTAATTTCAACTTCCAAAAATGACAGTTTTGAGAAAATTAACGGCATAAAAAAACACTTTTAAAATTTACCTATTCACAAAATGAATATAAATGTATCGACGCTTCTTCATATTATTACAGAAAACTATTTAAAACTGAAAAGAATCATATCAGCAGTAGTCCAACCAATTGTGTCATTTGTAAACTGATCAATGCTGGGTTTAACGGGTTCTTGTAAAAAAAAGAAGAAGAAAACGAAAAATGATATACTGTATATACAGTATAATTTTTATTAATTAATTAATTAATTAATTAATTTTTTTTTTTT
>JBBPBX010024298.1:0-31108 GCA_038048925.1 Garcialebias charrua | reverse complement strand
GAGCTGTGAGTTGTAGATGAACGAATGAAATTAAAACAGATACACAAATATTCTCACAAAGAATAACTCAACACTAACAGATAATATAGTGTACTACTGTAACTTTATTTACACATAACTACAGAAACACTTGGTTCATTGTTATCCTTTTTTTTTCAAACAATATGTTCATTTGAACAGTCAGAAAAAATATTAAATTCATTGATTCATTTTCATCTCAATGCTCTGTCCAGTTGTAGTATTTCTGCATATTTTGATGTCTTGATGCACAAACGTAGCTTTCTGCAGCATCAGTCCTGATGTTTTACAGATCCTGAAGATGTCTCCATCTGTTGTTTAAGATAGATAGATAGATATATACTTTATTGTCCCCAAGGGGAAATTTGTCTTGGACATCGTACGCTAAACAACACTTCTGCCAACAATACAGTCACATGAACACAATACAAATTTAAAAGCATATAAAATAAAAACCTATTGCTCAGTTAAAAACACATTGCTTTTAAAAACACACATTGCTCAATAAGACAATATCAAGGTTTGTTCTCCTCCACCTGGGTCCACTCTTCAGGTGAAGACATTTCTGTGAATTGATGATAAAACACACAGACACACACAGTATTATATGCAGTATACTGTATATTAAGACAATGGGTCAAACTAATGTCTTCAGACTCCACCACCTCCTCGTGCACGCTCCTGGATGTCCAGGTGTTGTAGGTCTGGACGCAGGGGACATCTGGGTCCATTATGGGCTGAATGCTGCATCCACTTTGTCACTTCCCTCATCAGAACCACAGAAAATCAACAGATTTACATCAAAGAATATTGTTGAGTACTATTCTTTTTGTTGATGCAATCTTACCTGCTGTGATGTGAAAGTCTGGGTTACTAGTGGTTCAACAGGAAGAGCCTCAGGTGATGGACTGGAGACCTGGAAACCTGAAAACACAAACAAAATAAAATAAAAGAATAATATATTTAACAGATATTTTAAAAGGGACTAATTTTTTAAACTATAAATTAATGTTGAATAATTATTAGAAACATTAACTAATATATTACCATTTCAGTGCTGTGAAAACTATTTACATGTAGAATTCCTTCTGACTCTCAACTATCAGCTGCTGTGCTGCACTTCCTGAAGTGAAAAGTCTCCAAAAACCAGCAGGAGCTGAAAAAAAATTATAACCTGCTGTTTACTGGAAATAACTTTGGCTTCTCTGAAGACAAACCGCTAAAATATAAAGTTTTAAATGGCTAAATTGGACGGATCGCGTTTGTATCTTGTCCATTGTAAACAAGGAGCGCAGTTGACGCGAGTCTGGGAGTGACGTCATAATCGCGCGACGGGAAACCCCGTATTTATCGTGTGAAAAAAAAGGCGCTAATTTTAAACTGTTTTTGAGAGGAATTTTAATTAATTTCACATTGTTTTAGCAAAAACGATCAGAGGTCAATCTTAATATATATATATATGTTGTGCCATTTTATGGAAAGTTAAAAGATGATGTCAGTGGAGCTTTAAGTAAAGCAGAGCTGTGGTTAAAAGCTCAAAGTAGTTAAAGGGAGTAAAAACAAAGCCAGCAGCTGAAACAGATTTTTAAAAGCATGTTTGTGGAAGATTTGAAAATAACTTTGTAATTCTATGAAGATTTTATTACTATTTATTTTTAATGTATGAAAGCAACAATAGCTAAAGTCACATGATCAGGCTGAACATTTTGATATCTGAACTGCTAAAACAGCACAAAGTCTGTGGGACTCAAGAAAACAATTAGCTTTTTGTTTAAGATCGTAAATGTTTCCTAGAGCTTTGACTGGATAAAGAAAGCTTTTACAACAAATACTATTGAACCCTTTATTGATTTGTCTGCTAGGTGTTGATGGGCACTTTGTTTCACAACATGACAGCGATTGCGTCAGGAACATTAATCAGTGATAAACGCCTTCATCAGGTGATTAGACGGATGGAGCAACAAGAATCTGACAGCAGCAGCCAAACTTTGATCCCACATGTGACTCAGTGTAAACCCCCCTCACACACAGACAGCTTCTGCTTCCGTCATGTCTAATCATGAAGTTCCTTCAAAGACCTGAGCGTGATTCATGAACGAGTCATGGTTTCACAGTAAGAAACCTCTCACGAGATGCTAAAGACGCTCACAACACAACAGGCAGAGGAGACACCAGATGCCGTGCACATATTCTAACTGTTATGGAGCAAATTCAGTAGGACGAGGTCCTACAGAGTGGCTCAGAAGGAGCGTGAAGGACAATTACAAGAAATAGGAAGTTTGACTGAACAAATACTTGGTCATCAGTGTTTATTTCTAACGTCTCTTTTTCCATTATCGCCTGCCACCAAAGACAAAGGAGGCAGCAAAATACATCACAGTTCACTGAAGAGATCTTAATGAAAATCTCCAAGTAATCAGTGGACAAATCTACAATGCCAGTTCTGAAAATATTGTGACAAAAATAAAAACAAAATGCAAGGATCTTTAAAGGTCATAATCCCCCTTTTTTATTTATTTATTTTTTAAACAGAACATATTAAACGTATAAAATCCTGAAACTGATCAATTTTTAGAGAAGAGAACATCAGGTCATTTTAAATCTGATGTTTTCAAAACATTTATTCAAAGTTATTCCTGGTCCATGTTTCCTCTGTGAAACATCCCCTCTTCTTTGAACAAGTCTGTGGAGGACCTGAGGAGACACTTGTTGGAGGATTTGGAGGACCTGATGAGACCAGTTGTTGGAAGGTTTGGAGGACCTGAGGAGACCAGATGTTGGAGGGTTTGGAGGACATGAGGAGACAGTTGTTGGAGGGTTTGGAGGACCTGAGGAGACACTTGTTGGAAGGTTTGGAGGACCTGAGGAGACACTTGTTGGAAGGTTTGGAGGACCTGAGGAGACACTTGTTGGAAGGTTTGGAGGACCTGAGGAGACAGTTGTTGGAGGGTTTGGAGGACCTGAGGAGACACTTGTTGGAAGGTTTGGAGGACCTGAGGAGACACTTGTTGGAAGGTTTGGAGGACCTGAGGAGACACTTGTTGGAAGGTTTGGAGGACCTGAGGAGACACTTGTTGGAGGGGTTGGAGGACCTGAGGAGACCAGTTGTTGGAGGGTTTGGAGGACCTGAGGAGACCAGTTGTTGGAAGGTTTGGAGGACCTGAGGAGACAGTTGTTGGAGGGTTTGGAGGATGAGGAGACAGTTGTTGGAAGGTTTGGAGGACCTGAGGAGACACTTGTTGGAAGGTTTGGAGGACATGAGGAGACAGTTGTTGGAGGGTTTGGAGGACCTGAGGAGACAGTTGTTGGAAGGTTTGGAGGACCTGAGGAGACACTTGTTGGAAGGTTTGGAGGACCTGAGGAGACACTTGTTGGAAGGTTTGGAGGACCTGAGGAGACAGTTGTTGGAAGGTTTGGAGGACCTGAGGAGACACTTGTTGGAAGGTTTGGAGGACCTGAGGAGACACTTGTTGGAAGGTTTGGAGGACCTGAGGAGACACTTGTTGGAAGGTTTGGAGGACCTGAGGAGACCAGTTGTTGGAGGGTTTGGAGGATCTGAGGAGACAGTTGTTGGAAGGTTTGGAGGACCTGAGGAGACAGTTGTTGGAAGGTTTGGAGGACCTGAGGAGACACTTGTTGGAAGGTTTGGAGGACCTGAGGAGACACTTGTTGGAAGGTTTGGAGGACCTGAGGAGACACTTGTTGGAAGGTTTGGAGGACCTGAGGAGACACTTGTTGGAAGGTTTGGAGGACCTGAGGAGACACTTGTTGGAAGGTTTGGAGGACCTGAGGAGACACTTGTTGGAAGGTTTGGAGGACCTGAGGAGACACTTGTTGGAAGGTTTGGAGGACCTGAGGAGACCAGTTGTTGGAGGGTTTGGAGGACCTGAGGAGACCAGTTGTTGGAAGGTTTGGAGGACCTGAGGAGACCAGTTGTTGGAGGGTTTGGAGGACCTGAGGAGACCAGTTGTTGGAGGGTTTGGAGGACCTGAGGAGACAGTTGTTGGAGGGTTTGGAGGACCTGAGGAGACAGTTGTTGGAAGGTTTGGAGGACCTGAGGAGACACTTGTTGGAAGGTTTGGAGGACCTGAGGAGACACTTGTTGGAAGGTTTGGAGGACCTGAGGAGACACTTGTTGGAAGGTTTGGAGGACCTGAGGAGACACTTGTTGGAAGGTTTGGAGGACCTGAGGAGACACTTGTTGGAAGGTTTGGAGGACCTGAGGAGACACTTGTTGGAAGGTTTGGAGGACCTGAGGAGACACTTGTTGGAAGGTTTGGAGGACCTGAGGAGACACTTGTTGGAGGGGTTGGAGGACCTGAGGAGACCAGTTGTTGGAGGGTTTGGAGGACCTGAGGAGACCAGTTGTTGGAAGGTTTGGAGGACCTGAGGAGACCAGTTGTTGGAGGGTTTGGAGGAAATGAGGAGACCAGTTGTTGGAAGGTTTGGAGGACCTGAGGAGACACTTGTTGGAAGGTTTGGAGGACATGAGGAGACCAGTTGTTGGAGGGTTTGGAGGATCTGAGGAGACCAGTTGTTGGAAGGTTTGGAGGACCTGAGGAGACACTTGATGGAAGGTTTGGAGGACATGAGGAGACACTTGTTGGAAGGTTTGGAGGACCTGAGGAGACACTTGATGGAAGGTTTGGAGGACATGAGGAGACACTTGTTGGAAGGTTTGGAGGACCTGAGGAGACACTTGTTGGAAGGTTTGGAGGACCTGAGGAGACACTTGTTGGAAGGTTTGGAGGACCTGAGGAGACACTTGTTGGAAGGTTTGGAGGACCTGAGGAGACACTTGTTGGAAGGTTTGGAGGACCTGAGGAGACACTTGTTGGAAGGTTTGGAGGACCTGAGGAGACACTTGTTGGAAGGTTTGGAGGACCTGAGGAGACCAGTTGTTGGAAGGTTTGGAGGACCTGAGGAGACCAGTTGTTGGAAGGTTTGGAGGACCTGAGGAGACACTTGTTGGAAGGTTTGGAGGACCTGAGGAGACACTTGTTGGAAGGTTTGGAGGACCTGAGGAGACACTTGATGGAAGGTTTGGAGGACATGAGGAGACACTTGTTGGAAGGTTTGGAGGACCTGAGGAGACACTTGTTGGAAGGTTTGGAGGACCTGAGGAGACACTTGTTGGAAGGTTTGGAGGACCTGAGGAGACACTTGTTGGAAGGTTTGGAGGACCTGAGGAGACCAGTTGTTGGAAGGTTTGGAGGACCTGAGGAGACCAGTTGTTGGAAGGTTTGGAGGACCTGAGGAGACACTTGTTGGAAGGTTTGGAGGACCTGAGGAGACACTTGTTGGAAGGTTTGGAGGACCTGAGGAGACCAGTTGTTGGAAGGGTTTGGAGGACCTGAGGAGACCAGTTGTTGGAAGGTTTGGAGGACCTGAGGAGACACTTGTTGGAAGGTTTGGAGGACCTGAGGAGACACTTGTTGGAAGGTTTGGAGGACCTGAGGAGACACTTGTTGGAGGGTTTGGAGGACCTGAGGAGACCAGTTGTTGGAGGGTTTGGAGGACCTGAGGAGACCAGTTGTTGGAAGGTTTGGAGGACCTGAGGAGACCAGTTGTTGGAAGGTTTGGAGGACCTGAGGAGACACTTGTTGGAAGGTTTGGAGGACCTGAGGAGACACTTGTTGGAAGGTTTGGAGGACCTGAGGAGACCAGTTGTTGGAAGGTTTGGAGGACCTGAGGAGACCAGTTGTTGGAAGGTTTGGAGGACCTGAGGAGACACTTGTTGGAAGGTTTGGAGGACCTGAGGAGACACTTGTTGGAAGGTTTGGAGGACCTGAGGAGACACTTGTTGGAAGGTTTGGAGGACCTGAGGAGACACTTGTTGGAAGGTTTGGAGGACCTGAGGAGACCAGTTGTTGGAAGGTTTGGAGGACCTGAGGAGACAGTTGTTGGAAGGTTTGGAGGACCTGAGGAGACACTTGTTGGAAGGTTTGGAGGACCTGAGGAGACACTTGTTGGAAGGTTTGGAGGACCTGAGGAGACACTTGTTGGAAGGTTTGGAGGACCTGAGGAGACACTTGTTGGAAGGTTTGGAGGACCTGAGGAGACACTTGTTGGAAGGTTTGGAGGACCTGAGGAGACACTTGTTGGAGGGTTTGGAGGACCTGAGGAGACCAGTTGTTGGAGGGTTTGGAGGACCTGAGGAGACCAGTTGTTGGAAGGTTTGGAGGACCTGAGGAGACCAGTTGTTGGAGGGTTTGGAGGATCTGAGGAGACCAGTTGTTGGAAGGTTTGGAGGATCTGAGGAGACACTTGTTGGAAGGTTTGGAGGACATGAGGAGACCAGTTGTTGGAGGGTTTGGAGGACCTGAGGAGACACTTGTTGGAAGGTTTGGAGGACCTGAGGAGACACTTGATGGAAGGTTTGGAGGACATGAGGAGACACTTGTTGGAAGGTTTGGAGGACCTGAGGAGACACTTGTTGGAAGGTTTGGAGGACCTGAGGAGACACTTGTTGGAAGGTTTGGAGGACCTGAGGAGACACTTGTTGGAAGGTTTGGAGGACCTGAGGAGACACTTGTTGGAAGGTTTGGAGGACCTGAGGAGACCAGTTGTTGGAAGGTTTGGAGGACCTGAGGAGACCAGTTGTTGGAAGGTTTGGAGGACCTGAGGAGACCAGTTGTTGGAGGGTTTGGAGGATCTGAGGAGACCAGTTGTTGGAAGGTTTGGAGGATCTGAGGAGACACTTGTTGGAAGGTTTGGAGGACATGAGGAGACCAGTTGTTGGAGGGTTTGGAGGACCTGAGGAGACACTTGTTGGAAGGTTTGGAGGACCTGAGGAGACACTTGATGGAAGGTTTGGAGGACATGAGGAGACACTTGTTGGAAGGTTTGGAGGACCTGAGGAGACACTTGTTGGAAGGTTTGGAGGACCTGAGGAGACACTTGATGGAAGGTTTGGAGGACATGAGGAGACACTTGTTGGAAGGTTTGGAGGACCTGAGGAGACACTTGTTGGAAGGTTTGGAGGACCTGAGGAGACACTTGTTGGAAGGTTTGGAGGACATGAGGAGACCAGTTGTTGGAAGGTTTGGAGGACCTGAGGAGACACTTGTTGGAGGGTTTGGAGGACCTGAGGAGACCAGTTGTTGGAAGGTTTGAGGACCTGAGGAGACCAGTTGTTGGAAGGTTTGGAGGACCTGAGGAGACCAGTTTAAATGAAACTGATTGAATCCAATCAGTTACATGTACTTGGATTACAAGCATCTTAAAGACAAATCTGTGGAGGACCTGAGGAGACCAGTTGTTGGAGGGTTTGGAGGACCAGTTGGAGGGTTTGGAGGACCAGTTAGAAGGTTTGGAGGACATGAGGAGACCAGTTGTTGGAGGGTTTGGAGGACCTGAGGAGACACTTGTTGGAAGGTTTGGAGGACCTGAGGAGACACTTGATGGAAGGTTTGGAGGACATGAGGAGACACTTGTTGGAAGGTTTGGAGGACCTGAGGAGACACTTGTTGGAAGGTTTGGAGGACCTGAGGAGACACTTGATGGAAGGTTTGGAGGACATGAGGAGACACTTGTTGGAAGGTTTGGAGGACCTGAGGAGACACTTGTTGGAAGGTTTGGAGGACCTGAGGAGACACTTGTTGGAAGGTTTGGAGGACATGAGGAGACCAGTTGTTGGAGGGTTTGGAGGACCTGAGGAGACACTTGTTGGAGGGTTTGGAGGACCTGAGGAGACCAGTTGTTGGAAGGTTTGGAGGACCTGAGGAGACCAGTTTAAATGAAACTGATTGAATCCAATCAGTTACATGTACTTGGATTACAAGCATCTTAAAGACAAATCTGTGGAGGACCTGAGGAGACCAGTTGTTGGAGGGTTTGGAGGACCAGTTGGAGGGTTTGGAGGACCAGTTAGAAGGTTTGGAGGACATGAGGAGACCAGTTGTTGGAGGGTTTGGAGGACCTGAGGAGACACTTGTTGGAAGGTTTGGAGGACCTGAGGAGACACTTGATGGAAGGTTTGGAGGACATGAGGAGACACTTGTTGGAAGGTTTGGAGGACCTGAGGAGACACTTGTTGGAAGGTTTGGAGGACCTGAGGAGACACTTGATGGAAGGTTTGGAGGACATGAGGAGACACTTGTTGGAAGGTTTGGAGGACCTGAGGAGACACTTGTTGGAAGGTTTGGAGGACCTGAGGAGACACTTGTTGGAAGGTTTGGAGGACCTGAGGAGACACTTGTTGGAAGGTTTGGAGGACCTGAGGAGACACTTGTTGGAAGGTTTGGAGGACCTGAGGAGACCAGTTGTTGGAAGGTTTGGAGGACCTGAGGAGACCAGTTGTTGGAGGGTTTGGAGGATCTGAGGAGACCAGTTGTTGGAAGGTTTGGAGGATCTGAGGAGACACTTGTTGGAAGGTTTGGAGGACATGAGGAGACCAGTTGTTGGAGGGTTTGGAGGACCTGAGGAGACACTTGTTGGAAGGTTTGGAGGACCTGAGGAGACACTTGTTGGAAGGTTTGGAGGACCTGAGGAGACACTTGTTGGAAGGTTTGGAGGACCTGAGGAGACACTTGTTGGAAGGTTTGGAGGACCTGAGGAGACACTTGTTGGAAGGTTTGGAGGACCTGAGGAGACACTTGTTGGAAGGTTTGGAGGACCTGAGGAGACACTTGTTGGAAGGTTTGGAGGACCTGAGGAGACCAGTTGTTGGAGGGTTTGGAGGATCTGAGGAGACCAGTTGTTGGAAGGTTTGGAGGATCTGAGGAGACACTTGTTGGAAGGTTTGGAGGACATGAGGAGACCAGTTGTTGGAGGGTTTGGAGGACCTGAGGAGACACTTGTTGGAAGGTTTGGAGGACCTGAGGAGACACTTGATGGAAGGTTTGGAGGACATGAGGAGACACTTGTTGGAAGGTTTGGAGGACCTGAGGAGACACTTGTTGGAAGGTTTGGAGGACCTGAGGAGACACTTGTTGGAAGGTTTGGAGGACCTGAGGAGACACTTGTTGGAAGGTTTGGAGGACCTGAGGAGACAGTTGTTGGAAGGTTTGGAGGACCTGAGGAGACACTTGTTGGAAGGTTTGGAGGACCTGAGGAGACACTTGTTGGAAGGTTTGGAGGACCTGAGGAGACACTTGTTGGAAGGTTTGGAGGACCTGAGGAGACACTTGTTGGAAGGTTTGGAGGACCTGAGGAGACACTTGTTGGAGGGTTTGGAGGACCTGAGGAGACACTTGTTGGAAGGTTTGGAGGACCTGAGGAGACACTTGTTGGAAGGTTTGGAGGACCTGAGGAGACACTTGTTGGAAGGTTTGGAGGACCTGAGGAGACACTTGTTGGAAGGTTTGGAGGACCTGAGGAGACACTTGTTGGAAGGTTTGGAGGACCTGAGGAGACACTTGTTGGAAGGTTTGGAGGACCTGAGGAGACACTTGTTGGAAGGTTTGGAGGACCTGAGGAGACACTTGTTGGAAGGTTTGGAGGACCTGAGGAGACACTTGTTGGAAGGTTTGGAGGACCTGAGGAGACACTTGTTGGAGGTTTGGAGGACCTGAGGAGACCAGTTGTTGGAGGGTTTGGAGGACCTGAGGAGACCAGTTGTTGGAAGGTTTGGAGGACCTGAGGAGACCAGTTGTTGGAGGGTTTGGAGGAAATGAGGAGACCAGTTGTTGGAAGGTTTGGAGGACCTGAGGAGACACTTGTTGGAAGGTTTGGAGGACATGAGGAGACCAGTTGTTGGAGGGTTTGGAGGATCTGAGGAGACCAGTTGTTGGAAGGTTTGGAGGACCTGAGGAGACACTTGATGGAAGGTTTGGAGGACATGAGGAGACACTTGTTGGAAGGTTTGGAGGACCTGAGGAGACACTTGATGGAAGGTTTGGAGGACATGAGGAGACACTTGTTGGAAGGTTTGGAGGACCTGAGGAGACACTTGTTGGAAGGTTTGGAGGACCTGAGGAGACACTTGTTGGAAGGTTTGGAGGACCTGAGGAGACCAGTTGTTGGAAGGTTTGGAGGACCTGAGGAGACCAGTTGTTTGGAGGACCTGAGGAGACACTTGTTGGAAGGTTTGGAGGACCTGAGGAGACACTTGTTGGAAGGTTTGGAGGACCTGAGGAGACACTTGTTGGAAGGTTTGGAGGACCTGAGGAGACACTTGTTGGAAGGTTTGGAGGACCTGAGGAGACACTTGTTGGAAGGTTTGGAGGACCTGAGGAGACACTTGTTGGAAGGTTTGGAGGACCTGAGGAGACACTTGTTGGAAGGTTTGGAGGACCTGAGGAGACACTTGTTGGAAGGTTTGGAGGACCTGAGGAGACACTTGTTGGAAGGTTTGGAGGACCTGAGGAGACACTTGTTGGAAGGTTTGGAGGACCTGAGGAGACACTTGTTGGAAGGTTTGGAGGACCTGAGGAGACACTTGTTGGAAGGTTTGGAGGACCTGAGGAGACACTTGTTGGAAGGTTTGGAGGACCTGAGGAGACACTTGTTGGAAGGTTTGGAGGACCTGAGGAGACACTTGTTGGAAGGTTTGGAGGACCTGAGGAGACACTTGTTGGAAGGTTTGGAGGACCTGAGGAGACACTTGTTGGAAGGTTTGGAGGACCTGAGGAGACACTTGTTGGAAGGTTTGGAGGACCTGAGGAGACCAGTTGTTGGAGGGTTTGGAGGACCTGAGGAGACCAGTTGTTGGAAGGTTTGGAGGACCTGAGGAGACCAGTTGTTGGAGGGTTTGGAGGACCTGAGGAGACCAGTTGTTGGAAGGTTTGGAGGACCTGAGGAGACACTTGTTGGAAGGTTTGGAGGACATGAGGAGACACTTGTTGGAAGGTTTGGAGGACCTGAGGAGACACTTGTTGGAAGGTTTGGAGGACCTGAGGAGACACTTGATGGAAGGTTTGGAGGACATGAGGAGACACTTGTTGGAAGGTTTGGAGGACCTGAGGAGACACTTGTTGGAAGGTTTGGAGGACCTGAGGAGACACTTGATGGAAGGTTTGGAGGACATGAGGAGACACTTGTTGGAAGGTTTGGAGGACCTGAGGAGACACTTGTTGGAAGGTTTGGAGGACCTGAGGAGACACTTGTTGGAAGGTTTGGAGGACATGAGGAGACCAGTTGTTGGAGGGTTTGGAGGACCTGAGGAGACACTTGTTGGAGGGTTTGGAGGACCTGAGGAGACCAGTTGTTGGAAGGTTTGGAGGACCTGAGGAGACCAGTTTAAATGAAACTGATTGAATCCAATCAGTTACATGTACTTGGATTACAAGCATCTTAAAGACAAATCTGTGGAGGACCTGAGGAGACCAGTTGTTGGAGGGTTTGGAGGACCAGTTGGAGGGTTTGGAGGACCAGTTAGAAGGTTTGGAGGACATGAGGAGACCAGTTGTTGGAGGGTTTGGAGGACCTGAGGAGACACTTGTTGGAAGGTTTGGAGGACCTGAGGAGACACTTGATGGAAGGTTTGGAGGACATGAGGAGACACTTGTTGGAAGGTTTGGAGGACCTGAGGAGACACTTGTTGGAAGGTTTGGAGGACCTGAGGAGACACTTGATGGAAGGTTTGGAGGACATGAGGAGACACTTGTTGGAAGGTTTGGAGGACCTGAGGAGACACTTGTTGGAAGGTTTGGAGGACATGAGGAGACACTTGTTGGAAGGTTTGGAGGACCTGAGGAGACACTTGTTGGAAGGTTTGGAGGACCTGAGG
The DNA here is from genome assembly GCA_038048925.1 of Garcialebias charrua. Classification (NCBI taxonomy): domain Eukaryota; kingdom Metazoa; phylum Chordata; class Actinopteri; order Cyprinodontiformes; family Rivulidae; genus Garcialebias; species Garcialebias charrua. The sequence goes on along the minus strand of JBBPBX010024298.1, from coordinate 19,419 downwards.
AGACACTTGTTGGAAGGTTTGGAGGACCTGAGGAGACACTTGTTGGAAGGTTTGGAGGACCTGAGGAGACCAGTTGTTGGAGGGTTTGGAGGATCTGAGGAGACCAGTTGTTGGAAGGTTTGGAGGATCTGAGGAGACACTTGTTGGAAGGTTTGGAGGACATGAGGAGACCAGTTGTTGGAGGGTTTGGAGGACCTGAGGAGACACTTGTTGGAAGGTTTGGAGGACCTGAGGAGACACTTGATGGAAGGTTTGGAGGACATGAGGAGACACTTGTTGGAAGGTTTGGAGGACCTGAGGAGACACTTGTTGGAAGGTTTGGAGGACCTGAGGAGACAGACTTGTTGGAAGGTTTGGAGGACCTGAGGAGACACTTGTTGGAAGGTTTGGAGGACCTGAGGAGACACTTGTTGGAAGGTTTGGAGGACCTGAGGAGACCAGTTGTTGGAAGGTTTGGAGGACCTGAGGAGACCAGTTGTTGGAGGGTTTGGAGGATCTGAGGAGACCAGTTGTTGGAAGGTTTGGAGGACCTGAGGAGACACTTGTTGGAAGGTTTGGAGGACCTGAGGAGACACTTGTTGGAAGGTTTGGAGGACCTGAGGAGACACTTGTTGGAAGGTTTGGAGGACCTGAGGAGACACTTGTTGGAAGGTTTGGAGGACCTGAGGAGACACTTGTTGGAAGGTTTGGAGGACCTGAGGAGACACTTGTTGGAAGGTTTGGAGGACCTGAGGAGACACTTGTTGGAAGGTTTGGAGGACCTGAGGAGACACTTGTTGGAAGGTTTGGAGGACCTGAGGAGACACTTGTTGGAAGGTTTGGAGGACCTGAGGAGACACTTGTTGGAAGGTTTGGAGGACCTGAGGAGACACTTGTTGGAAGGTTTGGAGGACCTGAGGAGACCAGTTGTTGGAGGGTTTGGAGGACCTGAGGAGACCAGTTGTTGGAGGTTTGGAGGACCTGAGGAGACCAGTTGTTGGAAGGTTTGGAGGACCTGAGGAGACCAGTTGTTGGAAGGTTTGGAGGACCTGAGGAGACACTTGTTGGAAGGTTTGGAGGACCTGAGGAGACACTTGTTGGAAGGTTTGGAGGACCTGAGGAGACACTTGTTGGAAGGTTTGGAGGACCTGAGGAGACACTTGTTGGAAGGTTTGGAGGACCTGAGGAGACACTTGTTGGAAGGTTTGGAGGACCTGAGGAGACACTTGTTGGAAGGTTTGGAGGACCTGAGGAGACACTTGTTGGAAGGTTTGGAGGACCTGAGGAGACACTTGTTGGAGGGGTTGGAGGACCTGAGGAGACCAGTTGTTGGAGGGTTTGGAGGACCTGAGGAGACCAGTTGTTGGAAGGTTTGGAGGACCTGAGGAGACCAGTTGTTGGAGGGTTTGGAGGAAATGAGGAGACCAGTTGTTGGAAGGTTTGGAGGACCTGAGGAGACACTTGTTGGAAGGTTTGGAGGACATGAGGAGACCAGTTGTTGGAGGGTTTGGAGGATCTGAGGAGACCAGTTGTTGGAAGGTTTGGAGGACCTGAGGAGACACTTGATGGAAGGTTTGGAGGACATGAGGAGACACTTGTTGGAAGGTTTGGAGGACCTGAGGAGACACTTGATGGAAGGTTTGGAGGACATGAGGAGACACTTGTTGGAAGGTTTGGAGGACCTGAGGAGACACTTGTTGGAAGGTTTGGAGGACCTGAGGAGACACTTGTTGGAAGGTTTGGAGGACCTGAGGAGACACTTGTTGGAAGGTTTGGAGGACCTGAGGAGACACTTGTTGGAAGGTTTGGAGGACCTGAGGAGACACTTGTTGGAAGGTTTGGAGGACCTGAGGAGACACTTGTTGGAAGGTTTGGAGGACATGAGGAGACACTTGTTGGAAGGTTTGGAGGACCTGAGGAGACACTTGTTGGAAGGTTTGGAGGACCTGAGGAGACACTTGTTGGAAGGTTTGGAGGACCTGAGGAGACACTTGTTGGAAGGTTTGGAGGACCTGAGGAGACACTTGATGGAAGGTTTGGAGGACATGAGGAGACACTTGTTGGAAGGTTTGGAGGACCTGAGGAGACACTTGTTGGAAGGTTTGGAGGACCTGAGGAGACACTTGTTGGAAGGTTTGGAGGACCTGAGGAGACACTTGTTGGAAGGTTTGGAGGACCTGAGGAGACCAGTTGTTGGAGGGGTTGTTGGAGGTTTGGAGGACCTGAGGAGACCAGTTGTTGGAGGGTTTGGAGGACCTGAGGAGACCAGTTGTTGGAAGGTTTGGAGGACCTGAGGAGACCAGTTGTTGGAAGGTTTGGAGGACCTGAGGAGACCAGTTGTTGGAGGGTTTGGAGGACCTGAGGAGACCAGTTGTTGGAGGTTTGGAGGACCTGAGGAGACCAGTTGTTGGAGGGTTTGGAGGACCTGAGGAGACCAGTTGTTGGAAGGTTTGGAGGACCTGAGGAGACACTTGTTGGAAGGTTTGGAGGACCTGAGGAGACACTTGTTGGAAGGTTTGGAGGACCTGAGGAGACACTTGTTGGAAGGTTTGGAGGACCTGAGGAGACACTTGTTGGAAGGTTTGGAGGACCTGAGGAGACACTTGTTGGAAGGTTTGGAGGACCTGAGGAGACACTTGTTGGAAGGTTTGGAGGACCTGAGGAGACACTTGTTGGAAGGTTTGGAGGACCTGAGGAGACACTTGTTGGAAGGTTTGGAGGACCTGAGGAGACCAGTTGTTGGAGGGTTTGGAGGACCTGAGGAGACCAGTTGTTGGAAGGTTTGGAGGACCTGAGGAGACACTTGTTGGAAGGTTTGGAGGACCTGAGGAGACACTTGTTGGAAGGTTTGGAGGACCTGAGGAGACACTTGTTGGAAGGTTTGGAGGACCTGAGGAGACACTTGATGGAAGGTTTGGAGGACATGAGGAGACACTTGTTGGAAGGTTTGGAGGACCTGAGGAGACACTTGATGGAAGGTTTGGAGGACATGAGGAGACACTTGTTGGAAGGTTTGGAGGACCTGAGGAGACACTTGTTGGAAGGTTTGGAGGACCTGAGGAGACACTTGTTGGAAGGTTTGGAGGACCTGAGGAGACCAGTTGTTGGAGGGTTTGGAGGACCTGAGGAGACCAGTTGTTGGAAGGTTTGGAGGACCTGAGGAGACACTTGTTGGAAGGTTTGGAGGACCTGAGGAGACACTTGTTGGAAGGTTTGGAGGACCTGAGGAGACACTTGTTGGAAGGTTTGGAGGACCTGAGGAGACACTTGTTGGAAGGTTTGGAGGACCTGAGGAGACACTTGTTGGAAGGTTTGGAGGACCTGAGGAGACACTTGATGGAAGGTTTGGAGGACCTGAGGAGACACTTGTTGGAAGGTTTGGAGGACCTGAGGAGACACTTGTTGGAAGGTTTGGAGGACCTGAGGAGACAGTTGTTGGAAGGTTTGGAGGACCTGAGGAGACAGTTGTTGGAAGGTTTGGAGGACCTGAGGAGACACTTGTTGGAAGGTTTGGAGGACCTGAGGAGACACTTGTTGGAAGGTTTGGAGGACCTGAGGAGACACTTGTTGGAAGGTTTGGAGGACCTGAGGAGACACTTGTTGGAAGGTTTGGAGGACCTGAGGAGACACTTGTTGGAAGGTTTGGAGGACCTGAGGAGACAGTTGTTGGAGGGTTTGGAGGACCTGAGGAGACAGTTGTTGGAAGGTTTGGAGGACCTGAGGAGACACTTGTTGGAAGGTTTGGAGGACCTGAGGAGACACTTGTTGGAAGGTTTGGAGGACCTGAGGAGACACTTGTTGGAAGGTTTGGAGGACCTGAGGAGACACTTGTTGGAAGGTTTGGAGGACCTGAGGAGACACTTGTTGGAGGGTTTGGAGGACCTGAGGAGACAGTTGTTGGAGGGTTTGGAGGACCTGAGGAGACAGTTGTTGGAAGGTTTGGAGGACCTGAGGAGACCAGTTGTTGGAGGGTTTGGAGGACCTGAGGAGACCAGTTGTTGGAGGGTTTGGAGGACCTGAGGAGACCAGTTGTTGGAGGGTTTGGAGGACCTGAGGAGACCAGTTGTTGGAAGGTTTGGAGGACCTGAGGAGACCAGTTGTTGGAAGGTTTGGAGGACCTGAGGAGACCAGTTGTTGGAAGGTTTGGAGGACCTGAGGAGACAGTTGTTGGAAGGTTTGGAGGACCTGAGGAGACACTTGTTGGAAGGTTTGGAGGACCTGAGGAGACAGTTGGAAGGTTTGGAGGACCTGAGGAGACAGTTGTTGGAAGGTTTGGAGGACCTGAGGAGACACTTGTTGGAAGGTTTGGAGGACCTGAGGAGACACTTGTTGGAAGGTTTGGAGGACCTGAGGAGACAGTTGTTGGAAGGTTTGGAGGACCTGAGGAGACAGTTGTTGGAAGGTTTGGAGGACCTGAGGAGACAGTTGTTGGAGGGTTTGGAGGACCTGAGGAGACAGTTGTTGGAAGGTTTGGAGGACCTGAGGAGACAGTTGTTGGAAGGTTTGGAGGACCTGAGGAGACAGTTGTTGGAAGGTTTGGAGGACCTGAGGAGACACTTGTTGGAAGGTTTGGAGGACCTGAGGAGACACTTGTTGGAAGGTTTGGAGGACCTGAGGAGACACTTGTTGGAAGGTTTGGAGGACCTGAGGAGACACTTGTTGGAAGGTTTGGAGGACCTGAGGAGACACTTGTTGGAAGGTTTGGAGGACCTGAGGAGACACTTGTTGGAAGGTTTGGAGGACCTGAGGAGACAGTTGTTGGAGGGTTTGGAGGACCTGAGGAGACAGTTGTTGGAAGGTTTGGAGGACCTGAGGAGACACTTGTTGGAAGGTTTGGAGGACCTGAGGAGACACTTGTTGGAAGGTTTGGAGGACCTGAGGAGACACTTGTTGGAAGGTTTGGAGGACCTGAGGAGACACTTGTTGGAGGGTTTGGAGGACCTGAGGAGACCAGTTGTTGGAGGGTTTGGAGGACCTGAGGAGACCAGTTGTTGGAAGGTTTGGAGGACCTGAGGAGACAGTTGTTGGAGGGTTTGGAGGACCTGAGGAGACCAGTTGTTGGAGGGTTTGGAGGACCTGAGGAGACAGTTGTTGGAAGGTTTGGAGGACATGAGGAGACAGTTGTTGGAGGGTTTGGAGGACCTGAGGAGACACTTGTTGGAAGGTTTGGAGGACCTGAGGAGACACTTGTTGGAAGGTTTGGAGGACCTGAGGAGACACTTGTTGGAAGGTTTGGAGGACCTGAGGAGACACTTGTTGGAAGGTTTGGAGGACCTGAGGAGACACTTGTTGGAAGGTTTGGAGGACCTGAGGAGACACTTGTTGGAAGGTTTGGAGGACCTGAGGAGACACTTGTTGGAAGGTTTGGAGGACCTGAGGAGACACTTGTTGGAAGGTTTGGAGGACCTGAGGAGACACTTGTTGGAAGGTTTGGAGGACCTGAGGAGACAGTTGTTGGAGGGTTTGGAGGACCTGAGGAGACAGTTGTTGGAAGGTTTGGAGGACCTGAGGAGACCAGTTGTTGGAAGGTTTGGAGGACCTGAGGAGACCAGTTTAAATGAAACTGATTGAATCCAATCAGTTACATGTACTTGGATTACAAGCATCTTAAAGACAAATCTGTGGAGGACCTGAGGAGACCAGTTGTTGGAGGGTTTGGAGGACCAGTTGGAGGGTTTGGAGGACCAGTTAGAAGGTTTGGAGGACTTGAGGATACCAGTTGTTCAGTGGCGTTCTAGACCAGTTGTACTGGTGGGGCCAAGCTGGGGCCAGAGGTTTTGTCAGAGGGGCACGTTAAATCTCGGAGAAAAAAGTGACTTTATGACTATAAAGACATCTTTATGACTATAGGCAGTAATGTAATACAAACATTAGTGCAAATATGAGAAGTAGTGCAAACTGAATGAAAAAAAAATATATATATATGTAAATTAACATATACACCGGAAAATACGGTAATTGCATTTTTGAGATCTGTACATTCTTTCCTTGAATTCTAAAACCTGACCAAGGACCAAGACTGCAAATAAGCTAAAGCTAGATTTCTTGACTATTTTTTAACAAAGCCAGCAATAATATTTCATTCAAACTCAACTTGTGTCAGAAAACTTAACATTAACAAACACATTTTTTTTGAACATCACAAACCTGATGGTCCAGTGCTTGTGGATCCACAAATATTCTCCATCTGTGTCTCACGTGCTGCTTGTATCTCAGTCTCAGCTGTCTCCATTTCAGGATCTTCATGTGTCTCTCTTTCCGTCCCTGTACCCTCTCTTTGAAAACCAGTGTCTTCCAAGTCCTCTGGCTGTGTGGGGCTCTCAACGTGCCTTTCTTCAGCTCTCTCAACACCTCCATCTGGTGTACACATTATAGCACACACGGTCTCCTGAGCTTAACAAAAGAAAACTGTGTGTTATATTCCGACGAAATACGGGTAGCGTTAGCTAGAAGCATGTGTGTTGTTGTAAGATAACTAGCGTTAGCTAGAAGCATACAACATAAACGCCTGGTCTGATAGGCTGCTATTATAATTCATACTAGCCAACAACATCATTTCTTGACCAGAATTGTTACCTTGTATTGTTTGTATTTGTAGTGGTACTCGTGGATAACGCTCGGTAACTTCGCCGTCTTCGCGCTCGCTCTTCTTTTCGTTGTTCGCACTTCGCAGTGGTGTAACGCACTAAAAGGTACAACTACCTGAATGTTGTGCCCGGAGGGCGGGCCCCGGAAGCAGGGCGGGCGGCGGACCAGGGTCCGTGCTGACGCAGTTCCGCTTCTGCTCGGAGGAGGGCGGGCCCCGGAAGCAGGGCGGAAGCAGGGCGGGCGGCGGACCAGGGTCCGTGCTGAGCAGTTCCGCTTCTGCTCGGAGGAGGGCGGGCCCCGGAAGCAGGGCGGAAGCAGGGCGGGCGGCGGACCAGGGTCCGTGCTGAGCATTGGTTCCGCTTCTGCTCGGAGGGCGGGCCACAGGGCGGGCCAGGGTCCATTTTAGACGGGCACGGGCCCATGTGGGCCCGTGTGTAGAACCGCCAGTGCAGTTGTTGGAAGGTTTGGAGGACCTGAGGAGACCAGTTGTTGGAAGGTTTGGAGGACCTGAGGAGACCAGTTGTTGGATGGTTTGGAGGACTTGAGGAGACCAGTTGTTGGAAGGTTTGGAGGACTTGAGGAGAGCAGTTGTTGGAAGGTTTGGAGGACCTGAGGAGACCAGTTGATGGATGGTTTGGAGGACTTGAGGAGACCAGTTGTTGGAAGGTTTGGAGGACTTGAGGAGAGCAGTTGTTGGAAGGTTTGGAGGACCTGAGGAGACCAGTTGTTGGAGGGTTTGGAGGACTTGAGGAGAGCAGTTTCAATGAAACTAAATGGATCCAATAAGCTACTTTGACTACAAGCATGCCTTAAAGACATAAAAACATGGATGACCATTAATTTTCTGCTTTTTAATACAGGCAAAACGGAGGATTTGATTTTTAGACATGAACATTTTAGGAACAATTTTTTCAGTTTTTTTCCCTCCTTGGATTGCATTGATCTGACCTCCATCTCTAATGTTAAAAATTGAGGTATTAATTTTGATCATGATATGTCTTTGAACCCACACATTGAAAATGTTACTAGAACCACAAGAAACTGGGTCAGAGTGATTCAGAATTTATTTATTTGTCATTTGCACCACATGTGATACATGTGGTGGAACGAGATTGTGTACTCAGGGTCCCAGTTACATCCAAAAATAAAATGTAAAAGAAAAACATTAATAAAATCTAACATATGAACTAAAAAAACATGAACTAAAAATATTCTAAGCACTAATACCATGAAACATTAAAAACAATATGCCAAACAGCAGCACAAACATGAGTATGTGAGCAGATGAGCACGAATGAACACAACAACATGAAATAAATCAGCAGCAACATGATGTGAATTTTTTCACTGGGGTTATTCTGGTTATATATTAATGAATCTAACAACCTCATGGTAGAAGCTGTTCCTCAACAACCTCATGGTAGAAGCTGTTCCTCAGTTTTGTGGTTCTAAACTTAATGCTCCTTAACCTCCTTCCTGAGGGGAGTGAGGCAAAACTATGTATGCTGGGTAAGTGGAGTCATTCATGATACAGGTGGCTCTCTTCCTTCATCTAGAGTGTAAATGTCTGTGATGGTGGGGAGATTGACTTAAACAGACTTCTGTGCAGCCTTCACCACTCTCTGCAAAGCTTTTCTTTCTGCAGCTGTGCAGCCTCCATGCCACACGTTGATGCTGGAGCACAGGATGCTCTCCACTGCACACCAGTAGAAGGAGGTAAGGACTGTGATTCCCAGACCAGCTCGCCTCAACCACCTGCTTAAGTAGAGTCTCTGATGAGCTTTCTTGATCAGGCTGGTAGTGTTGTTAGGGGGGGTGGGGGGTATCCTTCTGAAGTCCATGACCATCTCTTTTGTCGTCTTCACATTGATGTGAAGGTTATTGTCCTTGCACCAGCTCTCCAGGTGTTCCACCTCCTGCCTGGAGTTGGACTCATCATTGTTTGTGATGCATCCCACCACCGCTGTATCATCTGCAAACTTTACAGTGTGACAGCCTGGATGGGTAGGTGCACAGGCATACGTGAGCAGAGCAAACAGGAGAGGGCTCAGTACACATCCCTGAGGGGAGTCAGTGCTGCTGAGTGTGATGGTGGAGGAGGAGAAGTAGTGGATCCTCACTGACTGCCATCTGTTTGTTAAGAAGTCTAGGGCCAAGATGCAAACGGAGGGGCTTAGTCGTAGTCTGAGTAGTTTGTCCATCAGGGTTCGGAGGATAATGGTATTGAAGGCAGATGTGAAGTTCACAAAGAGCATACGGACGTAGAGTCCTTCTGCTCCATGTGGATGAAAGCAATGTGGATCACAGAGGAGATGGCATCCTCTGTTGATCGATTCTCATGGTTATCATACGGATGAGGGTCCTCGTTGATGTTGATGGTTGTTTTGATGTGGGTCATGACCAGTTTTCCAAAGCATTTAGTGACTATCGAGTTGAGTGCTACTGGCCGGTACTCATTCAGACCAGTCACTGTAGAGCTATTTGGGACTGGGATGATGGTGGCGGTCTTCAGGCAGGTGGGAACTGTTGTTGGGATAAGAGGAGTTAAAGATGTTGGCCAGTACCTCGCAGAACTGATTAGCAGTTTTTCAGCACCTTCCTGGGCATGTTGTCTGGGCCAGTTGTTTTGTGAGGATTAATCCTCCTGAAAGTACTCTTCACTTTGGCTGAGGTCATGCTAAGAAGCTCTTCATCTGGTGTTGAGGTGAGTCTGGTGCTGGGTGGTCTGTTAGGGTCTTCAAATCATGCGTAGAACTTGTTGAGGGCATCAGGCAGCAATGGGTCTTTAGGGCATTGTTCATTCATGCATTTCTAATCTGTTATGTAAGGCTATGAGCTAATGCTAAAGTTGCCAAGCTCCCAATACCCTCTCTCTTTCTGTCGAACGTCTGCTCGTTGGACAACAAGATGGATTTGCTTTGTCTGAGAGTGAGTGCCTCAGAGGATACGAGAAAATGTGTGGTGCTCTGTCTCACTCAATCTTGGATTAACAATGACATGCTGGACTCAGCGTTCCAGCTAGACAACAGACTCTTTTTTCGAGCAGATCGCTGCAGTGAGCTAACATGGAAATTGAGAGGAGGTGGAGTATGCATTTATGTGGGTAAAAGTTGGTGCACAAACTGTACTCTGATAAACCACCATTGTTCTAATGCTTTGTAGCAGCTAACAGTGAAATTTCAACCAGATTATCTACCCCGTGAGTTCACAATGGCATTCATAACAGCTGTTTACATAGCTCTGGATGCTAATGCCACTGACGCTCTGGGGGAACTGCATGGTCATTTCAGCTCACTGCATAGCAAACACCCTGATGCTCGTTATGTGGTGGCTGGAGACTTTGATCACATCTTTCTAAAGGACTGCCTGCCAAGATTTTACTGGAATGTGGCCATACAAATCTATGGAAACAACACGCTGGACCGTGTTTACACTAACGCAAAAGATGTATACAAAGCTGAACCCCGTACCCACCTAGGATACTCTGATCACATCTTAATATTTCTGGTTCCTCCTCCCCTTCCCCTGCTGAGACATTCCAGACAAGTACAAAAAAGTTAAATATTTTATACAGAACAGTGCCCCCATACTGAAAGACTGTTTCGAACACACATACTGGCAGTTCTTCAGAGATACTGCTGAAAGGGTGTGTGTGAAAGGGGTCTCTAGACATGGAGCAATACACATCCTCAGTCCTGGGATACATTAGTAAATGTGCTGATGAAGTCACCACCATCAGATATGTTGAGTTACCCGAACAGAAAGCCTTGGCTGAATTCAGAGGTTTGCACCCAGATGGAAACCAAGAACATTGCCTTCAGGTCTGGAAACTCACAGTAGTTGAAAAGAACAAGGAAAAGATGGTTACTGGTATTAAGAGGGCCAAGGCCACATATGCAGAGAGGATCCAGGGTCATTTCACCTCACAAGACCCACGGAGCATGTGGAGGGGCATGAAGTGTATAACAGATTATAAAAGCAGGAGTAAACAATGCCCTTGAGACCCATTGCTGTCTGATGCCGTGAACAAGTTCTACGCATGATTTGAAGACCCTAAAAGACCACCCAGCACCAGACTCACCTCACCACCAGATGAAGAGCTTCTCAGCATGACCTCAGCCGAAGTGAGGAATACTTTCAGGAGGATTGTTCCTCACAAAGCAACCAGCTCAGACAACATCCTTGGGAAGATGCTGAAATGTTGTGCGGATGAGCTCTGCGAGGAGCTGGTCAATATCTTTAATTCCTCACTTACCCTGGCAACAGTTCCCACCTGCCTGAAAACTCCCACCATCATCCCAGTCCCAAATAGCTCTACAGTGACTGGTCTGAATGACTGTTGGCCAGTAGCCCTCACCCCGATAGTCGCTAAATGCTTAGAAAAATTGGTCATGACTCACATCAAAACAACCATCAACAACAATGTATGCATACCATGAGAATTGATCAACAGAGGATGTCATCTCCTCTGTGGGCCACACTGCTCTCACCCACCAGAAGCAGAAGGACTTCTACGCCCATATGCTCTTTGTGAACTTCATGTCTACCTTTAATACCATTATCCCCCAAAACACTGATGGACAAATTACTCACACTTGGACTAAGCCCTTCCATTTGCAACTTGGTCCTAGACTTTTTTAACAAACAGATGGCAGTCAGTGAGGATACACAATTTCTCTTCCTCCACCATCACCCTCAGCAGAACTGGCTCCTCTCAGGGATATGTGCTGGGCCCTCTCCTGTTCACTCTGCTCATGTATGACTTTGAACCTACCCATCCAGGCTGTCACATTGTAAAGTTTGCAGATGATACAGCAGTGGTGGGATGTATCACAAACTAATATGAGTCCAGCTACAGGCAGGAGGTGGAACAACTGGAGAGCTGGTGCAAGGACAATAACCTTCACATTAATGTGAAGAAGATGAAGGAGATGGTTGTGGACTCCAGAAGGAATACCATCAATCAGCTCTTTCCTTGTCCTTCTCAGCTCCTGTGTGTTTCCAGACCTAAAGTAAAGTAAAGTAAAGGCAGTGTTCCTGGCTTCCAGCAGAGTGCAAACCTCTGCATTCAGCCAAGGCTTCTAGTTCGGGTATCTCTTAAGATGTTGGTGACGTCATCAGCATCTTTACCAATATACCCCAGAACTGAGGATGTGTCTTGCTCCAGGTCTAGATGCCCCTCATTTTTGACAGCTTCTCCGAAGACATGCCAGTCTGTGCATTCAAAACAGTCTTTCAGTATGGGGCCTCTATTCTGGATCCAAGATTTAATTTTCTTTGTATCAGTCTGGAGCATCTCAGTTCCAGACAAGTACAACCTGCATAATACAGTATCAATAAAATTAGAAATATCTTATTGAAAAAATAATAGCAGTTGAGGTGGCTCGGGCATCTGGTTAGGATGCCTCCTGGACGCCTCCCTGGTGAGGTGTTCCGGGCATGTCACACCGGGAGGAGACCCAGAGGAAGACCCAGGACACGCTGGAGGGACTATGTTTCTTGGCTGGCCTGGGAATGCCTTGGGATTCCCCCAGAGGAGCTGCTCCAAGTGGCTAGGGAGAGGGAAATCTGGGCCTCCCTACTTAGGCTGCTACCCTTGCGACCCGACCCCGGATAAGCGGAAGAAAATGGATGGATGGATGGATGGATTATTGAAAAAAGATGCAGAAAAACTGTCTCATGCATTTGTCATATCTAGACTTTAATTGTCAAGGTAGCAATATCAACCCAGATGAACGGACTGGAAGAAAACAGATTCAGGGGTAAAACAAACGATGATTTATTTATAATGGCAATGTTATCCACAGGGAGGGGGAAGCACGGGTGGAGCGTGGAGGTGGAAGATCTCACTGGAGGTATCTTGATATCCAAACTTCCAAGTTCAGCACAGGAGGTCCACAGAGCAGCCAGGAGTCCAAGACGTTTGGCACAGATGGACCAGGGTCTGTAGTGTCACGAAGAAAAAATCACAAGGGTAAGAATAAGAACTACAAGGATTAACACCAAGAGGCTGGAAGCACTAGTACCATAAAGTAGGTATGCTTCAGCACTGAATGAAGCCAGCCAGCAGTCTTAAGTAGTCCTGGTGGTGATTAGTGGAGATGGCCGACAGCTGTGACTCCTCAACCTCAGGAAATCTGTAGGCAGCAAAACAGGAAAAACCCCACAGTACCCCCCCCTCAAGAATCGCCCCTTGGCGACCTAAGGCGCTTCTCAGGATGGGACCTGAAAAAAGAGGAGATGAGGCTGGGATCCAGAATGAAGGACCGAGGAATCCAAGACCTCTCCTCGGGACCATAGCCCTCCCAGTCAACCAAATACTGGAAACCCCGTCCCCGGCGCCGAACGTCCAGGATACACCGGACAGTGAAGGCAGGGTGATTGTCAATGAGACGGGGGGGAGGAGGGAGGACAGCAGGAGGACATAAAGGACTCACAGAGACTGGCTTCACCTGGGAAACGTGGAAGGTGGGATGAATGCGCATGGAAGCAGGCAATTTCAGACGAACAGCAGACGGGTTAATAATCTTGACCACAGGAAACGGACCAATAAAACGAGGGGCAAGTTTTCTGGGAGTGTCCTTGAGCTTGATGTCACGGGTAGAGAGCCAGACCCTCTGACCCACGTGGTAAGCAGGAGCCACAGAACGATGGCGGTCTGCGTGTCTCTTGTTCTGGTCAGCAGTACGTAGCAGGGCCGCCTTAGCCTGACGCCAAACCCTACGGCAACGGCGGAAATGGTGCTGAACAGAAGGGACAGAGATCTCGGACTCCTGGCTAGGAAAAAGCGGGGGAGCATAACCCAGAGAGGCTTCGAAGGGAGACATTCCAGTGGCGGAGGATGTGTGAGTATTGTGAGCATACTCTACCCACACCAGATGTTTGCTCCAAGAAGACGGGTTGTCCTCAATGACACATCGTAGGGCAGCCTCCAACTCCTGGTTACATCGTTCCGTTTGTCCATTAGATTGGGGATGATAACCAGATGACAGACTAGAAGAGGCCCCCAGGGTGTTGCAGAAAGCCTGCCAGACCTGAGAAGTGAATTGAGGGCCTCGGTCCGAAACCAGATCTGTGGGAATACCATGAATCCGAAAGACGTGCTGGGTCAGGAGGTGAGCAGTCTCCAAGGCAGAGGGAAGCTTGACAAGGGGTACAAAATGAGCTGTCTTGGAAAACCTATCAACAACTGTTAAAATGACAGTGTTCCCTTCAGAAGGGGGCAGTCCAGTGATGAAATCCAGAGCTACATGGGACCATGGACGACTGGGTGTGGGCAAAGGCTGTAACAAACCTGCTGGAGGTTGGTTCCCACTCTTGTTGCGAGCACAGGTAGGGCAAGCAGCCACAAACTCCTTAATGTCTTGGTTGAGAGTGGGCCACCAGAAGTGTCTCTTGACAAGGGAAAGCATGCGGTTAGTGCCTGGGTGACATGACAGTTTGTTCGAATGGATCCAGTCTAGTACCTTGGATCTGATAGTGGAGGGAACAAACCTTCTATCAGGAGGACCGGTACCTGGGTCGGGTTCAGATCCTTGCGCCTCTTGAATGTCTTTTTCAATGGACCAGGTAAGTACGCCAACCACAACGGAGGGGGGCAGTATGTTGTCTTCAGTCTTGTGCTGGTCGGAAATGGAAAACTGTCTTGACAGGGCATCGGGCTTGATGTTCTTAGATCCAGGTCTGTAGGTCAAAAAAAAGTTAAACCTTGCAAAAAACAAAGACCAACGAGCCTGTCTTGGACTCAGCCTCTTGGCGTTCTGGATGTAAATAAGGTTCTTATGATCTGTCCAGATCAAAAAAGGTGTCTTGGTACCCTCCAACCAGTGCCTCCATTCTTCCAGTGCCAATTTTACAGCCAACAACTCTCTGTTCCCCACATCATAATTCTGTTCCGAAGGGCTAAGACGTCGAGAGAAGAACGCACAAGGGTGGACCTTGTTATCCTCCTGAGAACGCTGAGAAAGAACTGCTCCCACACCCGTGTCCGACGCATCGACCTCCAAGATGAATTGTCTCTCCGGGTCAGGGTGACGAAGGATGGGGGCGGTGGAGAAAAGACGCTTAAGTTCCTTAAAAGCCGTCTCAGCATCAGGAGTCCAGGAGAAGGTTCTTAACGTGGAGGTGAGTTGAGTAAGAGGAGCAGCAATGCGGCTATAATTCTTAATGAACCTTCTATAAAAGTTTGCAAAGCCTAAGAATCGTTGCAGCTGTTTGCGATCCTCAGGAATGGGCCATTCTTCCACAGCCCTGGTCTTCTCAGGGTCAGTGCGAAAACTACCACCCTCGAAAATAAACCCCAGGAATGACACAGTGGTGACATGAAAATCGCACTTCTCTGCCTTTACATAAAGCTGATTCTCAAGGAGTCTCTGTAGTACCGCACGTACGTGAGTCTCGTGTTGGCTCAAGTCGTGGGAGTAAATGAGTATATCGTCTAAATAAACAAAAACAAACTCATTAAGGAAATCTCTAAGGACGTCGTTAACGAGTGCCTGAAATACCGCAGGAGCATTATGTAACAGTTATGGGCTATGCAACTAACTGCGGCTACAAGAGCAGCATCAGAAGATGGTTCTTTTAAGGAGCCTGAGGTGTGAATGAGGACAGGAGACAATGGTTTTAGTTTAGGTGAATGTATTAGTGATTTAAAAGCAGAAAAAAACAACAGACAATTACAAATACACAATGAGACACAAATGTCCTCTGAATTAATCAGATTTCAAGATCATAAAGTTCTGGTCCTTTTCCTAGCTCGCCATCCTTAGATCCAAAGAGGATCTGATCCATCAAGGAAGAGAAAACAATGGAGAAAAAAAACCCGACCTGAAAGGCCAGAAAACCCATTAAGTATTTTATCAAAACCAATCAGGTACAAAGCATATAAAAATTTAAATATTAAATGCAAATGCAATTATTAAATTCCTAATGATTAAACTAATCAACAATTCCAAACATTTCAATCAGGTAAAGTTAACCATAATTTAAATAAAGTAAAAACAAAAGAACATCAATCATATTTCAACTAATCAAGTTAAGATTGAAATTGAAAAGTTGAATCAAAGTTGAAAAGTTGAATCAAAGTTCTTATTTCAACTAATCAAGTTAAGGTTGAAATTGAAAAGTTGAATCAAAGTTCTTATTTCAACTAATCAAGTTAAGGTTGAAATTGAAAAGTTGAATCAAAGTTCCTATTTCAACTAATCAAGTTAAGGTTGAAATTGAAAAGTTGAATCAAAGTTCTTATTTCAACTAATCAAGTTAAGGTTGAAATTGAAAAGTTGAATCAAAGTGCACTTTCAAAATAATCAATCAAGAAAACAAATAATTTGTCAATAAATATACTGCGCAGTATCAAACTTAAATGTACATTCCATTTTGATCATGTCCATACTAAAGTGTCAGAGCTCACACAAAATCAGAAATCAGGTTACCTTCTGGAAGAGAGTGGAGCATACTAAACCACAATCAGCTGTTGCAATCCTGGTGATGATCCAGGTAACAAACACCAACAATTCTAATAAAACAATGCTCCAATAAGCAATCAAGCAGACATTTCATGCTAAAACAATAGTGCTTTCAGATGACAAACTCACCAATTAATCAAATCAGTGGATGCAAAGATTTGTATGACTTTGCCATGAAGACTCCAAACAGCCAGCCACAATCACAGTGAACAGGTGATGCAGTTCAACAGTGCACTGGAGGAGGCGGGGCTTTAAATAAGTTGGCAGAGTTTGGGGCAACACAGGAAGTGGGCCCGCCAAAATAAAAGACTTGACTAATTAAGGGTTACAGGTTCCCCCCCTAAACTCATGTACGTCCTCGTACATGCAAGCGGCTGGTGACACACCACATTGTCACATGAGTTAGAGATCACAGAGGGCTCATTCAGTTCCAAAGCAGATGTAAGGGCTGTGCTGAGTCCTTGAAACAGGGACTGGATGCTTTGTAGAAGCGGATGCCCAAGTTTTGAATACTGCAGACGAGATGGTTGCTGACGTATTCGAGTCGAGCAGCGGACAGGTGGTTCAGGATCTGGACTGGAGAGGTTCGAAGCAGCAACATCACTTAACATGCTGGTTTGTTCTGGAGAAGATGCAGATTCCTGGTGAGGAGAGATAGGTCCTGATTGAGAGGAGGGATTTTCCTCGATAGGATCTGAGTTGGCAGAATCTGGTTCATCTTCAGCTGTTTGTTCCATGTCCAGTTCAGCAGTGGGTTCAGGTCCAGACTCCATTTCCTGTTCCTCACCAACAGTTCCTTCCATAGAGCTCTGTGAGTGCTGGCCAGGCGGATCCACAGGCATAGGAGTGACAGTAGGTGCAGGAGCAGGTAAGTCAACCTCAGTTGTAATTCTGGTGAGATAAGAGCTGGAGTAATCAGGTAAATCAGGTAAGAATAGTTCTTCATTTTCAGCATCTGGAAGATCTACATTTTCTGAAGTCACTGGTGCAATCACAGTTGTTGGTTTCATTTGTTCTGGTTTGGAGGCTGGAGACAAGTAGCCACAAGGCAACAGCAGGTCACGGTGGAGGGTTCTGATGGGACGATCTTTGCCTTCTGGTTTAACTGTGTATACTGGAAGAGTGCCGGCTTTCTTCTGAATAATATACACATCCGACTCCCACCGGTCTGCGAGTTTGTGCTTGCCTCGTAGTTTGACATTTCTAACCAGAACTCTATCTCCAACTGAGAGTTCTGCAGCTGTAACTTGCTTGTCAAATCTGAGTTTGTTTTTCAACATGACTTTTTCAGAGTTTTCCGTTGCAATCTTGTAGCTTTCTTTGAGATGTGACTTAAGCTTTTCAACATATTGTGAATGAGATGTAGAAGTTTTCTCAGACACAGGCAGTCCAAAAGCTAAGTCAACAGGAAGACGGGGTTGCCGACCAAACATCAATTCATATGGAGAGTATCCAGTGACATCATTTCGGGTACAGTTGTAAGCGTGTACCAACGGTTTCACAAAGTCTTTCCAGTGAACTTTATCTTCTTCTTTCAGCGTACCCAACATGTTTAAAAGTGTTCGGTTGAATCGCTCCACAGGATTGCCACGGGGATGGTAAGGGGTGGTCCTGATCTTTTTTATTCCTGTGATCTGACAGAGCTCCTTGATAGTGTGAGATTCAAAATCAGTACCTTGATCACTATGGAGACGCTCCGGTATTCCATAATGGACAAGGTAATTCTCCCACAGGGTTTTTGCTACAGTTTTAGCTCTTTGGTTTGGGGTTGGCACTGCAACAGCATATTTTGTGAAATGATCAGTTATCACCAGAACATTTTTGATGTTGCTTCGGTCAGGTTCTATTGACAGAAAGTCCATGCAGACAAGTTCGAGTGGTCTTGAAGTTTTGATGTTAACAAGGGGTGCTGCTTTCTCAGGTTGTGCTTTTCTTCGGATGCATCTCTCACAGTTCTTGAGTTTGTTACAGACATCAACTGCCATACGTGGCCAGAAGAACCGTGATCGGACGAGGTCCAGAGTCCTCTCTGTACCTAAATGTCCCATCTGGTCATGAAGCTGGTTGAGGACCTCAGCCCTCCATTCCTCTGGAAGTACAAGTTGGTAAGTAAGCTCACCTCCAATATTACGTCTCCTGACAAGAACATTATTATGGAGCTCCAGACGTGTAAGCTCTCGCAGGAGTAATGGTAGGTCGGGGAGCTGTTCCCTCAGACTTGGCGGTGGGTTTTCCCCTCGTTCCAACTGAGCGATGATGTGCTGAATGACTGGATCGGCTCGTTGTTTGTCAGCAATTTCACCTTCAGAAAAACATGGCACAACAGGTGAAGCGAACTGCAGATCATTAACAAAACTGTCGGGTAAACTGTCAGTGTTAATGGAGAGAGTTTGCACAAGAGCAGCAACCTGGTCCAGGTTAGGTGAGCTGTACACCAGTTGCCTTTCACATATTGCTTGAACCGAGTGCTGGTCAATGGAGATACAGGATGGATGTTCCAGATGTTGTTCAGTAAACTTCAGTATTCTTTCTTTCTCTTTCAGAGATAAAGGATCAGCCACCTGTTCAGCATGAGGTCGCCGAGAGAGACCATCAGCATCTGCATTCAACCTGCCAGCTCGATAATTGATCTTAAAAGAAAAAGTAGAAAGAGCTGCAAGCCACCTATAGCTTGTAGCATCCAATTTAGCAGAAGTTAGCAGATATGTCAGTGGGTTGCTATCTGTAACCACCGTGAATTCGGATCCATACAGGTAGTCATAGAATTTTTCTGTAACTGACCATTTAAGAGCCAGAAACTCAAGTTTATGGGCAGGATAGCGACTTTCACTGCGGGAGAGACCTCTGCTGGCATATGCAATCACCCTGCTCCTTCCATCATGTTCTTGGTACAAAACTGCACCAAGACCAGTAGAGCTGGCATCAGTGTGTAAGATGTAAGGTTTACCTGGGTCTGCAAATGCTAGAACTGGTGCAGTACTCAGCTTCTGGATAACCTCTTCAAAGGCCTGCTGGCAGGCAGTTGTCCAGCGTGCAGCAAAGGGTTCTTTGGGGTCAAGGTAATGTTGCAACTTCATCAGTTTTGATTTTTTCTTACAGGGTGGATATCCAGCTGTTAACTCATTAAGTGGTTTTACCACTGATGAGAACCTTTCCACAAACCGGCGATAATACCCTGCAAAACCAAGGAATGATCTGAGCTCTTTAAGATTCTGAGGAACCGGCCAAGATGTTAATGTGGAAATCTTGTCTGGATCTGTCTCCACTCCATCACTTGAAACTACATGTCCCAGGTAGCGAACAGATGTCTGGAAGAAAACACACTTTTCAACGGACAACTTCAACCCAAATTCTCTCAGGCGTTGGAGAACTTTCTTCAGCCGGA